>PVIA01005139.1:0-121730 GCA_004024845.1 Tonatia bakeri
AAGAATGAAGAAACAAGAATTCAAAAAACTGAGGAGAGGCTTAGGGACCTCCAGGACACCTTTAAACGTTCCAACATCCGAATTATAGGGGTACCAGAAGGGGAAGAGGAAGAGCCAGAAATTGAAAACTTATTTAAACAGATAATAAAGGAAAACTTCCCCAATCTGGCAAGGGAAATAGACTTTCAGGAAGTCCAGGAGGCTCACAAAGTCCCAAAGAGGTTGGACCCAAGGAGGAACACACCAAGTCACATCATAATGACATTAGCCAAGGTAAAAATGAAGGAGAGAATCCTAGAAGCAGCAAGAGACAAGGAGACAGTAACCTACAAAGGAGTTCCCATCAGACTGTCAGCTGATTTCTCAAAAGAGACCTTGCAGGCAAGAAGGGGCTGGCAAGAAGTATTCCAAGTCATGAAAGGCAAGGACCTAGATCCCAGATTGCTCTATCCAGCAAAGCTTTCATTTAGAATGGAAGGGCAGATAAAGTGCTTCTCAGACAAGGCCAAGCTAAAGGAGTTCATCATCACCAAGCCCTTATTATATGAAATGTTAAAGGGACTTACCTAAGAAAAAGAAGATTAAAAATATGAACAGTAAAAAAAAGTCATCAAATGGAGGGTTAGCAACAGGGAAGTATGAGGAGGAGGGAGGGGGGAAAGATATAGAGAATAAGTAGCATAGACAATAGGTAGAAAATAGACAGGGGGAGGATAAGAATAGTATGGGAAATGTAGACACTAAACTTATGACACATGGACATGAACTAAAGCGGGGAATGTGGGTGGGAGGGGATGGGCAGGGTGGAGGGGAGTGAAGGGGGAGAATGGGCCAACTGTAATAGCATAATCAATAAAATAAAGAATTAAAAAAAATGGTACATCATATAAACCAAAATGAGGGATAAAAATCACGTGATCATATTCATAGATGCAGAAAAAACGTTGAGAAAAATCCAGCACCTTTTTATGACAAAAAATGTGAATAAGGCCATATATGAAAAACATACAGCCAACATGATAATCAATCAATGGGCATACTACTCAGCTATAATATATGGAATATTGCTCTTGTGATGACATGGATGAACCTTGAGGATATTGTGCTATGTGACATAAGTCAGTTATATGTGGAATATTAAAAAAATAAACAAAATAAATAAAATATTGTACAATTTAAAACAAAATGGCCAGAGAAAATAAACACAAAATAAAACTGAACAAAATTCATCATTGGGTCAGTCCTCTTTACCCCACCTCTTTATGAGTTATTTAAGACAGATTGGCATTTAAATCAAGGTCAGAAAGGCTAGATGTTTCACTGTCTGTTCCCATCTCCCAATTCTTTGCTTTCTGCACCTAATTAGTATTGGAATGTTCCATGGGCATTAGGAAGTCTTCAGAGGTAAGTGGGTCCAGGAAGGCCTCTGGAATTAGCAGTTTAGCTTTTTCAAAGTTCTTCCTGTTCCTCTCAGTGTCCTTCCTTAGCTAGAGAGATGCGAGCAGCTGTCACGCACACCCTGGTAGAATGACTTGGGCTCAAATGGAGCTGAAGGAGCCAGTCAGCCAAGGGGGTGAATGCCTAGAAAATCTTTGCAGGAAGGCCTGAGCCAAAGTGGTGTATTCTAAACAAGTACACATCTATTTGCTCCTTGAACATTGCAGAATCCATATGTACTTGTTACCCAGAGCCTTACGTCTCAGACCTTAGGAATCCCCTGCTAAGTACTGCATACTGAAAAATTCACAGAAGCTATTTCTATAGCCCTGGAAGGAGGTAGACAAGATGAGGGATCAGGGGAATAAGGACAGGGATTTTGCCAAAAATCCTAACTACTATGTGTCTTGTCTACCTTTTAAATCTCTCTCTCTCTCTCTCTCTCTCTCTCTCTCTCTCTCTCTCTCTCTCTCATAGCTTGGGAGAGAGAGAGGCAGCAGAAATCACAGGACTCTTTCCGTCACTCAAAGAGTTACTCTGTTTTATGACTAATTCTGCCTTGCATATACATACCATATGGTCTTTATCATGTCATCTATTTTTAAATTTTATAACATGTTTATGTATTTTTTTATTTTCCTCATCAAATAATGATGTTTCTTTAGGAACATACTGCTTTAGCAAAATTATTTTTAACTTTGAAAATGCTGAACAAAATATGCAACATTATCTTTTTTACAACACTTTAAGTGCATGTTTTATTTTAAATTTTATTTTTTCCAGTACAGTTTACATTTGCTATTATTTTATATTAGTTTCTGGTGTACAGCATAGTGGTTAGACAATCATGCTTTACAAAGTGATCCCTGGGTATTTCCACTTATTTACTGATAGGCGCTGGTTTGTTTCCATATCTTGGTTATTGTAAATAATGCTGCAATGAACATAGGGGTGTTTATATTCTTTCAAATTTGTGTTTTAGATGTCTTTGAATATATATATTTAGAAGTGGGATTGTTGTGTCATAAGTTAGTTCCACTTTTAGTTTTCTGAGAAAACTCCACACTACTTTCCACAGTGGCTGCACCAGTCTGCATTCCCACCAACGGTGCACTGGGGTTCCCTTTTCTCCACAACCTCGCCAGCACTTGTTTTATGTGGATTTATTAATGATGACCATTTTGACACATGTGAAGTGATATCTCATTGTGGTTTTACTTTGCATCTCTCTGATGATTAGTGATATTGAGCATCTTTTCATATATCTATTGGCCATCTTTGGAGTAGTGTGTGTTCAGGTTCCAGTTTTGCAGTTAGACATCTCTGAGTCAGTCCTACCTCTGCCACTAGCTGTATGTCCTTTGTCAATCCATTGATCTGTCTGAGCTTGTTTTCCTTGCCTTAAATGTAGATAACTCTAACTGCATAATGGAATTTTAAGGATTAACCAAGGTAATGTAAAGCCTTATCACAGAGCTTTGGCCCATAGTAGCTGCACCAGAAATGTCTCTGGTCTCTAAGAATGCAAGCATGGTATAATACATGGAGCTTCATGCAGATTTGGAGTCTGACAGAATTCTGCTTCACTGGTTCCTAGCTGTGTGACTTGGGGCATGATTTTAACTCAAGAGTGCCAGCCTTCCTTTTCTCTGAAATAAGGAAAACAATATGTATTTCTTAGGGTTGCTATGAGGATTGAGTGAGTTACTGCATTAAAATACCTGGCATAGAGTAAGCCCCAATAAGCAGTAACCTCTTTTAGTATGAACAAAGTAACAGGCTGACATCCCACAAATGTCATTTCCCTTCTCTCTTCAGAAAGCAGTCCTGGTCCATCAGGTAGTTCAGGTTGTCTGCCATTTGACGCCTGTTCAATCTGAATTTTTTTTTCAGATCTAAATACAAAGCTTTCCAAATATACTTTTAAAAACAAATCTCTCCACCTGCCCCTACAGTACACATAATGAGACCCAATTAGCTGACTTCTTGATTAGACTCATGGGGTTCAGGCTTGCAGAAAGCATTGCTGTTGGCATCTTTCCTATGGTTCTTTGCACACTCAAATTATATTTATTACCATTCCAGCCTCACTCAATAATTACTATTTGAAAATGACTGAAGAAAGTGGGTGGGCTTTCTCCAAGTTCACTGGTCTGTGGAACCTTGAAACAGCTTGCCCCAACTTAGTTATGTTTGATTTCAAAAGCAGCTGCAGCCTGGATTAGTTTAAGCAATCACTGGTGGCTTTCTGGGCTACCAAGTTCCCACCATGATGGTGGTTAGCTTACCCAACCATCTTGAGGGATATAAATATGACATCTATTTGGAATAATTATGTAGGAACTAGCCTTCTGAGTCATTTGAGGCCCTCTTGACATGTTTGTGATTCAGGGGATGATAAAACAATGGTGGGAAATGGGACACTTGTCACTCCCATGTGCCTGTGAATGCATTTAAAACAATGGACCCCCGTGGCTGTGAAAAGAGTAGGTATTTGGTCTTGACCTTCCACTCTCTGCCTGGAGCTCTGGAAGCCATGTGCAAGAAAGCCAAGAACTCCCAGCAATAAAGGGACCTTTGTGCCAATATTCTTATACAAGCAGTGTCTTATTTACTACTTGGCATAGTATGTAACACCTAAGAGGTACTCAAGAAAGTTACTGAATGGGTTAACAATGCTGTAGACTCAAACGGCCACAAAAATCGGTGCTGAAAGAGAAACAATAACTATTTAGACTCAATCCATGCCCAGTCTGGCAGATTGGGAAACTGAAGTCCAAGAGAGGAAGAGACTTACTCAAGGTCACAGTTACCTAAACATACTTGCCCAAACATTCCAACACAGATATGCCTGCAAATCTGGATGTGTTCATAGTAAAGGGACTTAAAATTATGATCGACAGAAGATATCCCTTGTCCTAGAATGTTCAATCAGTGCTTATATGAATGTTCAGTAAATGTTCCAGAGCCTTAAAAGGTGACACTAGACCCGCCAGACTTAGTTCTTTGCCTTTATATTTTGCGTCCAGCTTGATTTTTTGTGTCACCTATCCATTTATCCTCTCATTCTCCTGTATATTTTTTCTTCAGCAAACACCAGTGAAAGGCAAATCTTCTTAATTACTCCCACAATCCCTTTGGAAGGGAGCAAGTCAATGATCCCATGCAGAATTGAAAGACAAAGACTCCAACCATGTTTTTGACATGTCAGTCATATGTCTCTTCATTCCCAAGTCCTTAATACTGGAGCCAAGAACACACTCAATGAAGGGGGAAAAAAAAAAAGCTCTGAGATCATGGAAAATTAGGACAATACGTGTTGATCGTAAAATTCATTTACCAGAGGAAATCCGGTGACTGTCCTCATTTTACTTGCTTCAAACAAAGGAAAGGGAGTAGGACAAGGAAATTGTGTGAAGAGGAGGTGGGACTTGTCTCTGGATGGAGCCAGGAATAGACCCCTTCTAATTGCTAGAGGTAGTCATCGTGAGGACCACACTTTCAAGGGCAGTACCGCTCTCAGCCAGAGACACGCATTTATATAAGCTGCTCTTTTCCTAGAATTAGAGTGTTTCAGATGCTGAAAGGGGTAACTTTCCAGTCTTCCCACTCATATCTAGACCTACATGTTGAGTTTAGTGAAGTTGAAACCCTTTTTGAGTTTGATGTGACAGGCACAGGAAGCAGAAAAGGAAAGATGTTGCTGGTCTTTGTCTAGAACTAACATTGGTCAGGCCTGGGAGGGGAGAAGTAGGAGGGAGTGGGAGAGAAAATGAAAGGCAAATTGCCAAGGGAAAATTAGTGGGCAACAGTTTGTATTTACAATCCCCAGAAAGAAAACATTAGTCAAGGATGAATGAAGGCTGGTTAGCCTGCCCTCTATTTCATCATGCTGAAAGTTTTTACTGTGAAAGCCCTGGCTGGTGAAGCTCAGTGGACTGAGCGTGGGCTGCAAACCAAAGGGTCACCAGTTCAATTCCCAGTCAGGGCATATTCCTGGGTTGTGGGCCAGGTCCCCAGCAGGGGGCGTGTGAGAGTCAACCACACATTGATGGTTCTCTTCCTCTCTTTCTCCCACCCTTCCCCTCTAAAAATAAATAAATAAAATCTTTTTTAAAAAATGAAATTTCTGCAAATCAGGTAGAAAGCTATTATTGTTGTTGATTTTCTTAAATCCAAATATAAACAATAAATGTCACTGAAAGTAGAAAAAAAAGCCTACTATTAGCTTTTGTAATTAAGTTCAACATATAACTCTTGGGCACTGACCTTGCACCCAGGGTACAGGGGTGAACCTAATGTCAGTCCCGCCATTAGTAAGCCTCCAATACAAAAGACTATTTTGAAATACACACCTTCTACCATTTGGGGTCTTGGGTTTACTTCTCTTCAACAGGGCTCTATTGTGCCTACTAGAGGTGAAATATTTAAAATAATGACAACTAGGGCACCAGCATTACCAATCAGGTCACGCTTTAGTGCAGAGGTCTCTCTTGGGTCAGATATTAACTCTTGAGTTGCTGGGTCATGGGGGTGACCCGGGGGAAGGGCCTATTCATGGGGAGGGACCAGGGTGTTGGTCGTGAGGATAGGGCACTTAGGAAGTTGGGGGCAGCAGCTATTTATAAACTGATGTGGAAATATTTCAATATTCTAACCATTGGGATTCCTGTACTGGTAATACAGAGAAACTAGTATCCCTCATGTGGGGCCTTAATCTCTGTCATTTTCTCTTCTTGTCCAGAAAAACCTAAGATCTATGAAAAGGATACAGATTTGAAGAACATCCAGCCGATACTCCTTGGCAGTGAGAACACCCTTCGGTGTACAGCAAGCGGCCTGCCTGTGCCATTCTTCATGTGGGCCTGGGAACCCTGCAGCCCAAAAGACGAGCTGTAAGTGACCTGCACACCAAAGGACTCTAGATAGTTTAGACCACAGGTGGCAAACACGAGGACCTCGGCCCGAATCCAGCCCTCCGCCTTGTTTTATCCAGCCCGGCACCTTGTTTCTACCTGGCTACAGCACTGAGCTCTCACTTAACTGTTAAGGAGAAGTTACATTGATATATTCCTAAAGTTACATTCAGCTGCAAGGCTGATGTGGCCCCCGTGAAAATGAGTTTGACTCCCCCGTCTAGACTCTCAGATTTACTGGGCTACACCAGGGCCTGGCAGTCTTAATATTTTACCAGGAGATTTTCTCTTTCATAGGATATGACAGGTAATGCAGTGGTCTTGGAATGGGGCCTGGGAAGCTAAAAGAAGAGTTAGTACTCTAATAGCTGCCAAAGTCCAGGTTTTGTGCAGTTCCTTCCAAAGTCACAGCCTCAAATCAGAGGTAGAAACAGCTACAATGGTTCACAGGCCTGGGAAATTTACATTTAGATTGGGATTGAAGATTTCAGTGGGAGAGGAACAGAACAAGGCAGGTTTCTAAGTATTTGTGATTGCATGGGAAAAAAATCAACAGTGAGCTTGGAAAATGGACGTGTCTCATCTGTTTGAGAACTGCCTTCATGATAAGCCTGATTAAGAAGGGTAACCCCACAATGGGAAAATCTGTCAGCAAATAGCATTTTTAGATCATAGAACACTCATCTGGCCTCCTGTGATCCTGGTGCAGGAGGTAAGACAGGGGTTCCTCTTTCCCACTAATGAATGGAGACACAGAGGCTAAGGAAGAAAAATAACCCACTTGTCATACACAGAAGTTATTAGAGACATCATGATGAGAGCCAGGCATCCTGACTCTTACTGCTTAAGAGCTTCCAGTTATTAGAGCCCTACTACATACCTGGAACATATTAGATATTTTGATTTTTGCTTTCTGGCAATAAGCTCTATTTCTAAGTGTCTCCTTCAGCCTCCTTGGGGACATTGAGTCACATGTGCCCCCTGTAGGAATTAAAAAACATAAAAGGAAAATTCAGAGAGGTGAAATGAATTGGCCCAGATCCCAGAGTAGGCAGCATTTAAGAAAATTTCATCAATGCTCACCCACCCTACAGAACCTCCCTATAGGCTTGACACGTGACAAATTATCTGCTGCGTCATAACTCTGAAAGGGTGAGGAGGACAGTGCACTCAGGTTTCTGTTGTTGTCTGAAGGATGACATATTAGCTGACTGGGGAAGTTCATCTTACTAGCTCACCATTGCACCATGCTGAAGGTTGAATGTTAGCACGTGGTAATGAATGAGGCGGTATCACTATCACTAGGGGATAAACTCTGAATGGGAACATCTAGGGAATCCAATTTGGAGGCCCAGAAATTTAGGATGTGGCCTTGGTTTGGAGGACAATTTAGGGGCTATAGTTATTAAACCAAGAGCTGGATCTTCAAATAGAAGGGGCTGGCAGTCTGTGTCTCACAGGTATTTTCCAGCCAGCTCCACTCAGCTGCTTCCTGTCTACAGATGGGTCCTTAAGAAACATACTTATCTCTTCTCAATAGGCACCACGATAAGATTCGTGTGTGTGTGAATAATGGTGGTTCTATCTACTTACTTGCTTTGGTACTGGCCTCCCTCCTTTCCTTACTGTGACATTCTGTAATTCCCAAATCACACTTACATTGTTCTCACTCAGCTAAGATGCAGTTAAAATTTTTGCACCTTACAATTTGGAAAGAAGAGTGTGTAAGGAATACTTTTCCTGGGAAAATGCCTTTTCCAAATGCCTCTCCTAACAGAGTTTCTATTATGTAAACAGTTATTGACTACCTACTTTATTTTAGAAGCCACACTAGTTCATGTCCCACATCTATATGAAAATTGAATGGGGCAAATGTTAGATGTACCATGAGCTTGTTTAGAGATTCAAATTTAGATGGTACATGAAGAACAAAAGGGAGTATGATGAGGACAGGACCTACTTTGGGTAAAAAGAGACATATTTTGGCAAAGAAAGGGCTTTATAAGGAAAAAAATATTTAACCTCAGACTTAAAGAATAAGGAGCCAGCCATGCGAACAACTACGCAACAGAAATATAACGCAAGCCAACAGTCTAAGCCACATATGTAACTTTGAATTTTCTAGTAGCCACATTATGCAAATTTTAAAAAGTAAAATTGATTTAACATTTTACCCAACATATCCAATCAATATCATATCAATGAGCTATTTTCAGTCTTTTTACATATTGTCTTTGAAAGCTTCTATGTATTCTATACTTATGGAACATCTCAATTTGGAGTAGCCACACTTCAAGTGCTTATTAGAATGTCCAAATAAGTCCACAATATAACTAATATTATTTCCATTTAACAGTTGGGGAAAATGAGTCTCAGAAAAGAAGTGAGTTGCCAGAAGCCATACAAGCCAGCATTGCTTGGGTTGAATTGCAGTTTGGCTGAGCATGAGTGTGGCACCTCATGATTCCCTCTAGTAATCTGCTTTCCTGGATATCTTGGCGCCCCAGAACTACTCTCATGAGCCTCTCCTCTTTGCTTAAGGTTCAGAGTAAAACGAGTTTATTCAGGAAAAGATACCAGTAAAGGAGAACCTTATAGGGCTTCATATTCTATATCAGCCTAGAAAAATGGGTATGCCTTAATAAGAATAATACTTAGTCTCACAGTCATAGACCTCTGGGCACAGGGGCCTCCTTGCCCCTTTATTATATCAGGCATGCGCCTAGCTCAGGACATTTGCATTTGCTCTTCCCTCCACCTGTTAGTGTCTTCCCCCCAAATCTTTATGGCTTACATTTGATTTCTTTTAGGACTCTGTTCAAATGTCATCTCCTCCAGGAGGCCTTCCCTGACCATTTTGTCTTCTAAATTAGGTGACTTCTTACCCAGAATTCTCAGGGTGACCTATTTTCTTAGACCAGAAGATACACTATCTCCAGTACTTGTTATGCTTCCTAACCCTTCTATTGACAAGATTGTAAATGTAGTCTCACTCTTTCTCAGGTGTATGGAGAGAGGCAAGCGGATCCATCTTTCCAATGAGACTCTGCAAAGCGATCTGCCTGTAGGCAACAGGATCCTGTCCATTGAGGAGATGACAGTGACAAATGGAGAAAAGACAAAGGTAAACCTCTGGAAGCTGCTGTGGTAAAAGTGACCTTATAAGCTGTGTGTGAGTGGGGCTTCTATTCAGACACTTGGCGTTAACATTCCAGGAATGCCCGAGATCTAGGGTCTGGTTGAAGACTGTTGATTGAAAAAAAAAAATAAGCTTTAATAATGATGTCGCTTTTTCTTAATTTAATTTAATTTTTTATTTTTTAAATTGCAATTGATGGTCTTGTATTTTATGTTAGTTTTAGGTGTACAGAACAGTGGTTAGACATGTACATAATTTATGAAGTAATACTGCTGATAAGTCTAGTGTCCATTGAGCATCATACATAGTTATTACAATATTATTGACTATATTCCCTACGCTGTACTTTACATCCTTGTGACTATTTTGTAACTCCAAATTTGTACTTCTTAATCCCTTCACCTTTTTCACTCAGTCCTCCAACACCCCTCCCATCTGGCAACTCTCAGTTTGTTCTCTGTATCTAGGAGTCTGTCCTTGTTTTGTTTTGTTTTTGTTTATTTTGCTCTTCAAATTCAGCATACAAGTGAAATTATACAGTACTTGTCTTTCTCCACCTGACTTATTTGACTGAGCATAATACCTTCTAGGTCTACCAAGTTGTTGCAAATGGCAAGATTTCATTATTTTTTATTGCTAGTAATACTCAATTTTACATATGTACATGCCACATCTTCATTATCCATTTATGTATTGGTGGACACCAAGGTTGCTCTCCTATCTTGGCTATTGTAAGTCATGCTGCACTGGAGGTAGGGCTGTGTATATCTTTTTGAATAAGCATTTTTGTTTTCTTCAGATAAATATATAGAAGTAAATGGCTGGGTCATATGCAGCTCTATTTTTAATTGTTTGAAGACTCACCAAACTGCTTTCCACAGTGGCTGTACCAGTCTGTATTCCCAGCAACAGTGCACTAGGGTTCCCTTTTCTCCACATCCTTGCCAGCACTTGTTTGTAGGTTTGTTTATGGTGGCCATTCTGATAGGTGTGAGGTGGTATCTCATTGTGGTTTTAATTTGCATTTCCCCGATGATTAGTGCTGTTGAGCATGTTTTCACATGACCATCAGCCACCTGTATGTTCTATTTAGAAAATGTCTCTTCAGGTCATCTTCCCATTTTAAAATTTGTTTGAGTATTTTGGTATTATATTTTATGAGTTCCTATATTTTAGATATAAACTCCTTTTCAGATGTATCATTTGCAAGTATATTTTTCCATTCAGTAGGTTTTCATTTTGTGGATGGTTTCTTTGCTGTGCAAAATCACTTTAGTTTGATGTCATCCCATTTTTTAATTTTTTAAATTTTGTTAGCCTTCACAGAGGAGACATACTTACTCTAAGAAATATTGCTAAGACTGATGTCAAAGAGTTTACTGTCTATGTTTTCTTCTAAATGTTTCACGGTTTCAGGTCTTAAATCCACTTTGAATTTATTTTTATACATGACATAAGAAAGTGGTCCAATTTCAGTTTTTGCATATATCTCTCCTGTTTTCCCTGCAACACTTCTTATTGAAGAACCTGTCTTTACCCCATTGTATAACCTTGCCTCCTTTGTTATAGATTAAATGCCCACATAAGTGAGGATTTATTTCTGTGCTCTCTCTGTTCTGTTTCATTGATCTCTATGATTGATGCTGCTTTGATTACTGTAGCTTGTAATACAGCTTGAAATCAGGGAGTGTGATACCTCCCACTTTGCTTTTTTCTCAAGGTTGCATTGGCTTATTCAATGTGTATATCTTTGTAAATTTTCTGATTAGTTGTTCTAGTTCTGAGAAGAATAGCATGTTTATTTTAATAAAGATTGTATTGAATCTGTATATTGCTTTAGACTATAAGAACATTTTCATGATATTAATTCTTCTAATCTATGAGCATGGTATATCCTTCTCTTTATTTGTATGTTCTTTTTTTCCCTTTTTTAAAAAAATTTTATTTTAATTGTTGCGATTTTGTACGTTCTTTAATTTCTTTCCTTAGTGTGTTATAGTTTTCAGAGTATAGGTCTTTCTACTCTGTTTACATTTATTACTAGGTGGGGAAAGGAGGAGAAAATGGGGCCATCTGTAATAGTGTCAACAATAAAAATAAAAAATAAAAATTATTACTAAGTAATTTAGTAGTATGATACTATTGTATTATGATGCTATTGTAAATGGGATTTAAAAAGTGTCACCTTGTGATCATTCTTTTTTTTTTTTATTGTTCACACTGTTACAGATTTCCCCCGTTTACATCCCTTTGTTCCTGCCCCCACCCCGGCCCCATATTGTTGTCTGTGTCCATGGGCGCATCTACATTCTTTGGCTAATCTCTTCAAGTCCCCTCACCCCTCTCCCCTCTGAGATCTCTCAGTCTGCTCCGTGCATCCCATACCACTGGTTTTATTTTATTTGGCAGCTTATTTTGTTCCTTAGATTCCATGTATAAGTGAGATCATATGGTATTTGTCTTTCTCCGAGTGGCTTATTTCACTTAGCATAATAATCTTCGGGTCCATCCATCCATGTTGTCACAAAGGGTAAGGTTTCCTTCTTTTTTATGGCCAAGTAATATTCCATTGTATAAATTTACCATGGCTTTCTTTTCCACTCATCTACTGATGGGCACCTGGGCTGCTTCTAAATCTTGGCTATTGTAAATAATGCTGCTATGAACATAGGGGTGCATATATTCCTTCTAGTTGGTGTTTCAGGAATCTTAGGATAGGTTCCTAGAAGTGGGATTGCTGGGTCAAAAAGCAGATCCATTTTTAATTTTTTGAGATAAACTCCATATTGTTTTCCACAGTGGCTGCACCAGTCTACATTCCCACCAACAGTGCACGAGGATTCCCTTTTCTCCGCATCCTCACCAGCACTTGTTTTTTGTTGATTTATTGATGGTAGCCACTCTGGCAGGAGTGAGGTGATACCTCATTGTAGTTTTAATATGCATTTCTCTGATAATTATTGATGTTAAGCAATTTTTGATATGTCGATTTGCCATCTTTATGTCCTTGAAGAGTGTCTATTGAGGTCCTTTGCCCATGTTTTAAATTGGGTTGTTTGTGTTCTTGGTGTTGAGTTAAGTTCTTTATATATTTTGAAAATTAACTCCTTATCAGATGTATCATTGGCAAATATGTTCTCCCACACAGTGAGTTCCCTTTTCATTTTGTTGATGGTCTCCTTTGGCTGTACAGAAGCTTTTTAGTTTGATATAGTCCTGTTTGTTTATTTTTCCTCTCGAGATATATTGACAAAAATATTGTTACACAAGGTGTCTGAGATTTTACTGCCTGTCTTTTCTTCCAGGATTTTTATGGTTTCCTTAATTACGCTTAAGTTTTTTATCCATTTTGAGTTTATTCTTGTGCATGGTGTAAGTTAGTGGTCCAGATTAGTTTTTTAGCATGTACCTGTCCAATTTTCCCAACACCTTTTATTAAAGAGACAGTTTTTACTTCATTGGATGTTCTGGTCTCCTTTGTCCAATATTAATTGACCATAAATGCATGGGTTGATTTCAATATTAATTGACCATAAATGCATGGGTTGATTTCAATATTAATTGACCATAAATGCATGGGTACTCTCTGTTCTATTTCATTGATCTATCCCTGCTCTTTTTTTAAAAAAAGATTTTATTTATTTATTTTTAGAGAGAGGGGAAGGGAGGGAGAAAGAGAGGGACAGAAACATCAGTGTGTGGTTGCCTACTGGGGACCTGGCCCTCAACCCAGGGATGTGCCCTGATTGGGAGTCGAACTAGTGACCCTTTGGTTCACAGGCAGGAGCTCAATTCACTGATCCACACCATCCAGGGCCTTAGTTTCCCTTTATGAGAGTTTATCATTGGTGTATAGAAGTACCACCATTTTTGGATATTAATTTTGTATCATGCTACTTTGCCAAATTCATTTGTTAAAGCTAGTAGTTTTTTGGTGGAGTCTTTAGGGTTTTTTATAAATAATATCATGTCATCTGTGAATGATGACAGTTCTAGTTCCACCTTTTCAATATGGATGTCTTTTATTTCATCTTGTCTGATCACTGTGGCTAGGACTTCCAGTACTATGTGGAATAATTGTGGTGAAATTGGACAACCCTGTCTTGTTCCTGATTGTAAAAGAAACACTTTTAGTCCTTTATTGTGTTGAGTTATGATTCGTCTATAAAGCCTTGGCTGAGAGTTTTTATCATGAACGGGTGCTGGATTTAATCGAATGCTTTTTCTGTGTCTATGGATATGATCATGTGATTTTTGTCCTTCATTTTGTTTAAGTGATGTATCACATATATTGATTTGCAAATATTGTACCAAGTTTGCATCACCCTGAACAACCCAACTGAGTTATCTGTATGATATTTTTACTGTATTGCTGGATCCGATTGGCTAATATTTTGCTGAGGGTCTTAGTATCTATGTTTACCAGGCATATTGGCCTATAATTTTCTTTGTTTGTGGTATCTTTATCTGGTTTTGGAATTAGGCTAATGCTGGGATAATGCTGGCTTTGTAAAAAGAGATTGGAAGTCCTCCATCCTCTTGAATTTTTTTGGAATAGTTTGAGGAAGATAAGTATTAGTTCTTCTTTGAATGTTTGATAAAATTACCCTGTGAAGCTATCTACTCTAGGACCTTTTTTGTTATTGTTGGAGTTTCTTTAATAACTGCTTCAATTTCATTAATTGTAATCTATTGTTTCTGATTTGGTTTTGTAAAATTGTAAGTTTCTAGGAATTTATCTATTTATTCTAGTTGTTTTAGTTTGTTGCCATATAATTGTTTGTAGTATTATCTTAAAATTCTGTGTATTTCTGTGGCATTAGTTTGCTATTGTGGCTATAACAGATAACAACAAATTTAGTAGCTTAATATAACACAAATGTATTATTGTATAGTTCTGTAGGTCATAAGTTTAGGTAAAGTGTGGCCCTGCTGGATGAAATCAAGGTGTTGACAAGGTTGCATTTTTTTGTAGTCTCTAAGAAAAAAAATCTGCTTTCAAGCTCATTTGGGTCATAGGACTATTGTACCTTTTGTTGTTGCTGGCTGGCATCTGGAGCTTGTTCTCACCTTCCAGAGGCTACTCACATTCCCTGGTCATAACTTCCTTTCTCTGATAATGGCATCAACATCATGTTTAGTCCTTCTCAGTCTTGAATCTTGTTCTTCTTCCCTCTTGTGCTGAATCACTTTGACTGTTCTATGTCCCACTTCTACTTTTAAGAGCCCATGTGATTACACTGGGCAAACCTGTAAATCCAAGATAATCTCTGTATATTCAGGTCATCTGATTAGCAACCTTAATTCCATCTGCAAGGTGTCTTTTGCCATATAATGTAACATATGCATGGAACTTAACCCAGCTCACGAAGATCATATGGGTCAAAATCTTACCTTAAGGCATAACTTAATACAGTGGTCAAGAGACACTTTTGAATGAAGTCCAAATTTGTGGGCTTGGAAACAAATCTTGGACACAAAGAGAAGCAGGTATAGGTAGATTTTGAGTGATTTATCTTACTTAAAATTACCGTATTTTGCCGTATGTAATGCACACCCATGTTTTTATGTGCATTATACACATTATACATATTATACCCATAATCATACCCATGGTAGATAATCATTATAACCATGTATAATACCCAACCTTATTTTTCCATCAAAATTTGGGCAAAAAGTGCACATTCTACATAGCAAATTATGGTAAACCAAATCAAATTCTTTCTTGGAGGCTTTATTTATTCCCTCCCTCAAAACGATTTTTATTTCAGCTCAGTCTGGTTATATATTAATTGTGTGAGACCTTGGCAGGTGGGTTGGTTAGGCTAGGGGGAATGGTACAAAAGTTAAGAGCCATGTAGAACTTGAGAGCTCATCTTTGTCTATTTTTCAAACACTGCAGATGGGAAAACTGAAATCCAGAGAGGTAACAGTTTTCTAGCCAAGTGATGGTATAACTGAGACTAGAAGCCAGGTCTGCTTACTTCCTGTCCAGTGTGTCATAACATATTTATTATGTCTCACATTGGTAAATACAGTCGTATATTTTAAAGATAGAATTTGTTCTACGTTTTCTTTTCCTTCCTTTCCCTTCCCTTCCTTTCCCTTCCCTCCCCTCCCCTCCCCCTCCCCCCTCCTCCCTCCTGCCTCCTCCCCCATAACAAAAGACTACATCATCATAATGGGATAAATAACTGTGGAAACTCACACTGTAAACCAGCACTGCAAGGAAATTGAGGTGTTCCTACCCAGTCAGTGACAATAGGAAACAGTGCTTTCTCTGCTGAAAGAGTAGTCATGGAACCTCCTTCTTTAGAATCTGCATAACTGACCCTGCAGATAGATGCCACTCTCCTCAAGGGAAAATATTATTAGACTCTTGTAATGAGCTTAACCTAAACCCAAACTGATGAGTCTCAGCTATTTAGTGTGGTATAATCTGTAACTCCGTAGCTTGAGACAAGACACTTTCAAGGAAAAAAATAATTTGGCCTGCTTAATATCAGTTAGCACATATTTTTTCCATAAGCCTCTTGGTAAACTGGTTATAAAAGAAATATGGTTGATGAGAGAAGACTAGTAGGAAAAATCTCATTCTTGCCAACAGAATCCTGAGTTTTTACCCATGCTCCACTCTCAGATAATTACGCACTTTGGTTCTACAGAGCCCACCTATCCAGTTTAGTCTTTATCTAGGCTTCCTTCACCTTCTCCATCTACCTTTAATTTTTTATGGGTTATCTCCATAATAGTCCATGAATAGGAAAAGAGAACAAATAAGTCAAAGTTCTGAGGCATTATAAACCAAAGACTACTGGAACAGAGGATAATTCTAATAGTTAAATGAATGAGACTTGGATACCCTGGCTGGTGTGGTTCAGTGGATTGAGAACTGGCCTGTGAACCAGTGGGTCACTAGTTTGATCCCCAGTCAGGGCACAGGCCTGGGTTGTGGGCCAGGTCACTGGTAGGGGCTTCGTGAGAGGCAACCACACATTGATGTTTCTCTCCCTCTCTTTCTCTCTCCCTTCCCTTCTCTCTAAAAATAAAGAAATAAAATCTTTAAAAAAAGAGACTTAGATGTTTTGCTTTCTTCACATTGATTTTTTTATTATTATTGCACTAGCCAGAGTGATTTTAATTTTCAAGGCAGTAAAACACAGTAGTAAAAATACAGGTATTCTCAAGTCAAACTGTAGTCCTACATTTAAATGTCACCTGCATTATTCCTGAGTTTTTGACTTTCAGTGGATTATTTTCCTTCTCTCAACCTCAGTTTCCTCATCAGTAAAAAGAGGTGTTATTAATAGTTTCTAAATTTATAGAGTTCTTGGGAAGACTAAATGAGATAGCATATATAAAGTATTATTGTATCTGAAACAGAGTAAAAAGTATTAAATATTATTTGTTATTATTTTGAAACTTATGCTGACTTGGGAAATCAACTCTTAAATGATAGGCTTGTGAATTATTCTATGTTTGTATCTGTTTCTTTATGAAATTAAATAATTTCTTATTTTCAGTCCCTTTCCAAGAGGTCAAGATTTAAATAAGACCTTAAAAACATGTTTGTTGAATGAATGAATGAATGAATGAATGAATGAATGAATGAAGCAAGCTCCACTTCCCAGGTACGCTGATATATTAGTCAAGATGGCCCAGGTTGTGCTATGAAACCAAACAACTCCAAAATCTGATCGGTTCAAAATTACAAAGGTTTATATCTTGCCGATGCTATATATCCAATTGCACATCAGCAGGAGGGCTTTTTTATTGTAGTCATTTAGGGATGCTGGCTGGCAAGATTAGCCATCATCTCCAACATTGCTCATCATTATTCCTGAAAGAACTATGGAGGTTTTCATCATAGCAATTAAGTGGTCCAGCTTAGAAAGGACTGACATCATTTGCGTTCTCAAATTCCTAGCCATAAATAAGTCAGAGAGCCCCACTCAATAACAAGGGATCCAGGAAGGAAAACCTACTATGTGCCTGAAAGGGGCAAGAATCAGAAGTATCTGGTGAATAGCATTAATAACTACTATACCTTGTTAACGGTCACTAATGCATCACTTCTCTCTTTTTAGACTCTGAGCATCCTGAAGATATTGACCAGCAACATTTCTGGTATATACTACTGCAGGGCTATAAACAAGGCTGGCATTGATGAGAGAAGAATGCAGTTCTATGTCTCAGGTAAATTCTCAAGTGGGGAGGATACAGCAGGTGGGGCAGATCTTCTATGATGTGATTAGAGATGCCTGGAAAATGTATCATTTCTCAGCCAGCTAAACTCTGGGCCCACAAAGTTGACTGAGAATTTCTCATTGAAAGCCCATTATCTGAGGTTAAGGAAGAATTTGGCTGAGATGAAAATATCCTGGGAGGAGCAACACATTAAGTTAGTATTTAAACATTAACACCTTAGCAAGAATCTGATTGTTATAACTTTCCTTTGTTTTAAGTTTAATTATAGCATTCTCAGCTCCCTCACACCATGATCTAATTTGTTTCTTTCAAGATCTCATTAAAATGAAGTTTAATCCTTAATCTAGGTGACAGATAATGAGAATAAAATCTCAGGAGTTGATTTCCAAAGTCGTGTAGAACTCAAGTAATTTATTATAATTTTATTTTATTTATTTTAAAATTAAATGTATTAGGATGACATTTGTTAATGAGATCATATAGGTTTCAAGTGTACATTTCCATGATACATGATCTGTATATTGCATGTGTGCCCACCACCCAAAGTCAAATCATCTTCTGTCACCATATATTTGACCTCTTTACCCTTTACTACCCCCACCCCTCATTCCTCTGGCAACCACCCTACTGTTGTCTGTGTCTATGAGTTTTTGTTTGTTTTCTGTGTTTTTTCATTTGTTGCTTTCAGTTTTATATCCCACATATGAGTAAAATCATACGGTTCCTAACTTCTTTCTGATTTCTTTTGCTTAGCATTCTATTCTCAACATTCATCCATATTTTTAATCATATTATTCCCATAATGATTCTTGAATCATTATTTAAAACTGAAAGCATTATAATGTATTATAAATATTTCAAAGATTTGACTTATAGTTAAGTAATTTCTTAAACTAATTACCTGTTCCTTTGTAGGGGGTGAACATAGACGTTAGAATCAGATGGACCTTCCTGGGTTCAAACCTTGCCTCTGCTACTTTTCTAATTTCTTGCTACTTTCCCATTGATTGTATAATCTTAAACAAGTTGCTTCAGCCTTGGACCTTCTCTTTTCTCATCTACACTACAGGAATATGGGTACCTAGTCCAGAGGGTTAGTGTATGAGGATTAAGTAAGACACTATCTATGAAGTAGCTGACAGAAAGTTAAGTCTTCAATAAGCGCTACCTTCTCCAGCCGTGAGCAATAATAAGAGAATGAATGGAGCCTGTGTAGTGAAGTATTTGGAAGAGTCATAGTAGGGCAATCAGTGCCTGTTTATCTCTCTGTACCATCTTCCTATGCTATTTCGCTCCTAAGGACAGTAGGGGGACACATGAAAGAGTGAGGTAAAGAATAAATAATGGAGCCCTGGCTGGTGTAGCTCAGTGGATTAAGCATGGGCTGTGAACCAAAGGGTCACTGGTTCAATTCCTAGTCAGGGCACATGCCTGGGTTGCGGGTCAGGTCCCCAGTGGGGGCCATATGAGAGGCAACCACACACTGATGTTTCTCTCCCACTCTTTCTCTCTGCCCTCCCATCCCTCTAAAATATAAATAAAATCTTTTTTAAAAAGTGACCAAGAAGAGCCCTGGCTGGTGTAGCTCAGTGGGTTGAGCGCAGGCTGCGAACCAGGCATCGCAGGTTCGATTCCCAGTCAGGGCACATGCCTAGGTTGCAGGCCACGGCCCCCAGCAACCGCACATTCATGTTTCTCTCTCCTTCCCTCTCTAAAAAAAATAAATAAATAAATGAAATCTTAAAAAAAAAAAGTGACCAAGAAGAAATAATGGGAGCAGGTCAGGTACCTGGATGGTCAGACTGCTTCATCAAGCCAAGGTAAAGGTATGGGCTGTTGAATAGGAGAGTGATTTCTGAAATGTACTCTAGAGGGTTCCATACTCACGTTCACTAGTTAGTGCAGTATAATGATGGTGACAGTGTAGTATACCAGCATTCAAGTAAGAAAAGAAAAACAAGTGAAGCTTCAGGAATGAGGATTTGTGAGCAGAAGAACTAACCTATGTGGTTGGGACTTTATTGAAGATTTCCACTTTTTAAAGGCAATTCCACTCCTAAACTGTCTTTCTTGGCAAATAAGACTGAGACTCCAGAGCAAATAGTATGATATGGCATGGATAGCTAACCTTGACAAGTCAGGTGTGAAGAATTATCACAAATGAGCAGTTTTGTTCAGCTGACAGGTTGTAAAACTTCCAGAGGGAAGTTGGACAGGTAATCACAATGGATAATTTATTAGCATAAACAGCCGGTGCTGTGCATAGTGGCTCATGGCTTTCCCAAAACAACAACTTGGAAGACATTCTGGAAACGTCATAATCTTTGACATCACTGAAACATGGAGACAACCCACACCATAAACATAGACATTTGACATGGGTTCTAGTAAAACAAACAGCCCTGGCTGGTGTGCCTCAGTGGATTGAGTGCCAGCCTGTGAACCAAAGGGTCACTGGTTCAATTCCCAGTCAGGGCATATGCCCGGGTTGCAGGCCAGGTCTCCAGTAGGGGGAGTGCGAAGGGCAACCACACATTGATGTTTCTCTCCTTCTCTTTCTCCTTCCTCTCCCCTCTCTCCAAATAAATAAATAAATAAATAAATAAATAAATAAATAAATAAATAAAACACGCAAAACCAAACCTCTTCCAAGACTGGTACTGTGAAGAAAACTGCCTTGATGGGTCACTGGGTCAGGGCACAATACCCACTGACCTACCTTCTGCACGAGTAATCCACTTTTTTCTTGATTTACTCCCTTAAAGCTACTGCTGCCACAACTCTGGCCTGAGGTTCTGTGCCCCTTCTAAAAACTCAGGTCCAAAGATTGAAAAGGGGTAATTTCTTTATCATGTGTAACTCAGCTGGATCAAAACTGACAAAATTGAAATTATTTTATTGAAAGTTTTACAAAACTCAAGAAATATCATGTACTAGGAGGGCATCACAAAGCTGGACAGTCTAGCTCATCTTCAGCCCATGATTTACCACAGAGATGCCTTTGTGGCTTACTGAGAGGCATAGTTTCTATGTAGCAAATAACACCACTTTATACTTGTATCCCCAGAGGACCTGTTTAGATCCTTAGACTCCTTGAAGCCCAGGACAAAGGCCCTCTCTCCAGCTTTCTAGTTTATTCCAGTTAGTGGTCTCTGTGTGTTTCTTTTGTGTTGAATACTTGGATCCTAAAAATAACACTTTATCCATCCTTCACCCACAATAGACCTCATCAAGATGAAGTTTTTGGAATTGTTTGGTGCAGCAAGTGACAGTGTAATGTTTGCACAGAAATCACACACACACACACAGAAAGTTGTTTCTTCATAGTTCCTGCTGTAGGAATTCAGGCGTACCTAACTTATGGGAATTATTACAGAGGATACATGTAGCTAAGAATGAAACATTGACCATAATCATTTAGACTTTCAGAAAGCCCCCTGTGTAGAAACGTTGAGAATGTTCCACCCTAGAGATAGTGTGAAAGGAATGAAGTCACAGTGGAATTGCAAGAATGATTTATGTAAAGGAACAAAAGAAGACCTGCTCTGGGATCTGAAAGGAAGGTTCATAGTAATAGTTTCCAAGCTCTTAAATAATCCTAAGCATTTTCAGATGGTGCAAGGCGGAGCCAACAGGGAGATACTTCAGGATGATTTCAGAAGGCAATGAGCTAGGAACTAGGGACAGCATTTGGCCCAGATAGCTGGTAAGGCAAGTGAAGGGCAGTTTAAGTCCAAACCAGCCTGGCTTCTCTCTCCATGTCTCCCTCAAGTCCCATGCAAAATACTAATAATAATAATAACAATAACAATAATAATAACAACAACAACAAGGTAGACTTTGTGCCTCTAGCTTTCGTAGAAAGTGCCAGAAGACAGAAGACAGGATTATGTCTTATACTAGGCCTGGGGTCCATGAGTGGACAAATGTCCCCCTACCACACATACATAAGAATGCGTCATTGAGAATGGAGGCAGGAAGGTCAGTCTTTGCTTTTCTCCACTTATTTTCCCAATCAGCAACTTTTCTCCTTTCCTGAGCTGTTCTATAACTTCATGGGAAACAGCTAGACTGAGCTGAGGAAGGTTCAAGGACAGATGTTTGAACAGAGCAGCATGGGTGCCCAGTTTAGGAAAGGCTGAAAAGCACTAAGCTTCCGCATTCTGAAGAAAACAGAGTGACTGCTTCGTATCCCTGGCAGCGAAGTGTTCCCAGATACACATAATTCCTGCACCTGTCCTGGATGCCCAGAAAACAGACTGTTTTGTGTCTTACCCTTTATCCTCAGAAAAATAGAGAGGATTAAACAAATGTGCAGACACTTGCCAGCCTCAACTGGCAAATGTCAAACATTGGAAGTGGTCCCCAAGGGAGCTGGGATCATTCAAACAACTTACCCTCCTCTTCAAACCCCATCACCAATGAATTATGCATCAAACATACTAAATTTAGTGATAATTTCATTGCTATAATTTCAGCTTTCCCCCCACCTTCATTCTCTTCTATGTGGAAACAGGCTGGTGGTTCATTTATCAAGCAACCTTTGCTAGACTCAGAGGTTGTCATGTGGCTCAATAAGCTTGATTTTCCCTAAGCTGCACAAAGAAGAAAAAGGCTGAAGGACTTTGTTTCTGCATCAGCTGTCTTCATTAACAATGCATGTGCCATCTAGTTTATTCTGGCAAGGGCCAAGGGAGTACGGTGATGTTAGGTCATAAGGCAACTGCAGGCCAAAGGAGAATTATGGATGAAAAATTAGAAAACCAGTGATATATGGTCTTGGCTCTATTGCTAAACCCAGTCGTGTGATCTTGGTAAATTACTTCCCTTCCCTGGGACTCAGTTGTTTCATCAATAGCATGAGAAAAAAATACATTAGAGATAAATTAATGCAACTGCAATTTCATAACTTAATTATTTGGGGGAATCTTAAGATATAATGTGTGAAATATAGGGAAAGAGAGGGAGAGAGGAAGGCTGGGAGGGGTGGGACGTGAGAAAGGAAAGAATCTCGGTTCTTGGTGTTCCAGACTCTGGATGAAAAGTCTGCCCTTGGTGACTTTGACATTTTATCAATTTTCTATTTATGTAAATATTTGTGTCAATTAATTAGCACAGTTTGACATGTTTACAGGACATTTGAAAAGGGGTTTGTTATTTCAGATCATTTTGCTTCTTTCTTTTGCCTAGCCCACACCAGAGGCAGCAGCAGAAACAGAAACCAGAGGACATCAAAGGTTTAAACTAAATTAGTCAAAGATAAAATACCAGGAAATTAAGACCTTATATTATGGTGATGATGATTGTTATTATTTGCAAATAATAGAATAAGTCAGGCAAAACCTTTTTTATTTGCCATTTTTTAAGATCGCCTTAGCTGCCCAATCTAGGTGGCTGCCTTAGTTATAAAGAGGAACCTCAGATGAAGAGATAGGTTTTCTCAGGGCTATTCCACATGACAGTGACTTGGAGGTTTTACAGATAATCTACCCTGTGTGCAAGGGAGTTTCCAGGACAGGGCACACCCACCCTGATCCCAAGCAGCCCAGAGCACCCTCTCAGCAAGGGAACCCTGTGAAGATATGGGCTTTTAGAGCATAATTGCCGATAGGTCCTACCAGCTCTTTCCTCTGTCCTCATTGGTGGGTAGAACCTGGGGCCATCACAGCTTTGTTTGAAACTGAGTTTCTTTCTTTTCTAAAAGGGATGAAAGAAGGTGAAGGGATCAGCCAAAGAATATGTATGCATGAGCCATAGACACAGACAATAGCGTGGGGATGGCCAGAGGGAAGGGGTTTGGGGCTGGGTGGAGGTTGGTAAAGGAGGGGGGTGGGAACATCTGTTATAGTGCCAACAATAAAAATAAAGTTAAATAGATATATGATAGATAGATAGATAGATAGATAGATAGATTGATTAAAAAAGGAATGAGTGCTCCAAGCTCACAAGCTTGAGCCCTGACAGAACAGAGGGACTTGCCTGTGATCAAGTTGCTTCTTACCAAAAAGGATGGACTTTCCTGAGCAGATGGTATGAAAAAAGTAATGGATCATATTCAAAGCCTCTCTGCCAGAGCATATGTCCAGAAGAAGCAGTGGAATAAAGTAGAATCAAACCCCTTCTAGTATGTGTGGCTCAGAATACAGATAGGACCATCCACAAGAATTCTCTGCCAGAGGCTAAGGGTGAATGTAGCAGATGAGCTACTCATCTTTTCCAGATAAAATTCAACTGAGCATTAAAAACATAGGCACCCGATAGAGGAAGAGTGTAGTCTGAATGGAAAATGGAGTCTCCAAATTCTTTTACCCTCAAGCTAAGCCCTAATGGCATGGCTGGGACTTTTCTCATTTATAACTCACATCCCATGAGGATTCTGGTTTTCAAACAAAATAGTGCTTTGTGGATGGCTTTGCTTCTGCCCCAGCTAACGGATATACATACATTGAATATTTCATAGTTGTTTTTTAATAATTACAATAAAAAGCACATGTCTAATATTGTATTTGTATTCATTGGACTTGTTTGTAATTTTTATAGCCAAAAATTTTAGGTTGAGACCTGTCCTTTTAAGGAATAAATAGCTTGTATGAAGAGATTTAGCTGTTATAAGCTGATAATTTGAGCTCAGCTGACCTTTGGACCCTGCCATGGTTTATACTGAGGTGCAGCGATGCTAAAACAAACACAAGGAAGCCGGAATCAAGATTTTTCATACCCAAAGCCCCTCTTGGCTGTCTTGGACAAATTTCCAGAAGTTTTGATGTGTATAACTTCATTTCTTTCCCATTTGTCAAAAAATCAATGGCATTGTGGTCTCCAGATAAAAATTTTCCTTTAAAATTAATTCATTGATTTCTGATTATAAGGTACATGGAAGGCACACAGGCAGTGCCTGTGACTTTGTGACTGGCCATCCCAGTCTATGCATCTGTAACTACCCTCAAACAACACCAGGTTTATCCTGTCCCCAAGCATCACCTCACATAGTAAAAGCTGCAGAGTATAGTTTCTAATCATATGGGAAGTTGCAGCTTGTGTTTTCCAGCTTACTTGTAAATATTAAAACTGACCCACCTGTTCCAACTATTGATTTCCTAAAACTCTCATGAGTACGTCACAGGCAAATTATGTTGTACAGCTCTTAGAGTCATTTAAACTTTATAAAACACCTTTCTTTAACAGCAGTGACTAAGGCCTCTTCTATGTTCCCAGCATTCGAAGGCTCAGGGTGCCCAGGGGGTCTCCCACATTCTAGGGCAATGATGGAGAAAGGGCAGGCTAAGCCCAGTATGAGGAATTAACAGTCAATTTTACTGGGCTCAGGCCAGGAGTCCATGAGTCTTGAGGACCTCTGTGTATTTGTCACTTTTTTCCTTCACGTTCTTTTTGTCTTCCTTCCACAGCCTCATGAGCAGCTTTTTTCCCTGGTAATGGATTTTGGCCTTGTCCTTCCTCTGCTCTAGAGTGGCAGTGACTGCCTGGTACTTACAGCCAACCTCATGAGCCAGGTGCCCTGGGTAGGCAGACTTCTGTGTAGGCTTCAGACACACAACATTGAGGGCAGCATGAACCACCATTTGCTTTCTCTTTGTAACATTTGTAATTTTTAAAAAAATGTATTGATTTTAGAGAGAGTGAGGAAGGAAGAGAGAGAGACATCAGTTTGTTGTCTCACCCAATTACATATTCACTGGATGATTCTTTTTTTCTATTGATGAGAGAGAAAGAGAGAGGGAGGGAGATAGGTTTGTCGTTCCACTTAGTTATGCATTCATTGGTTGATTCTTATATGTGTCCTGACTGGGGGATTAAACCTGCAACCTTGGCATATCGGGACAATGCTCTAACCAACTGAGCTACCTGGCCAAGGCCCATTTGCTTTTTCTTGTCATAGAGTGGCAGGATCCCATCACACACCTGACATTCTAAAAGCTGCAGTCTAACACAGCCTGGCCTCGCTTGGTTTGTGGGGCAGCATGCTTCATGTGGTCCACCAAAGGAGGTGGCTAGGGGCTCAGAAATGGTACAAGTGGCAGGAGGGGTTGGTGTTCATCCACTGGTAGAGAAAGGTCAGGTACTTCAACTTGTTTCTGTAGAACTTGACAGAAATGTTGCTGCCCTCACAGCATACAACCACCGTCTTCCAACCCAGTAGCACTTGCTTGGCCACAATCGCCTCCAGGCAACCCAAAAGATGGCCTTGGCCTTTAAGCACTAGGTCCCCTCTACCATCTTCAGCAGCTGCCTGAGAAAGGTCTGATAGTTGTTGACATTCAAAAGATGCTCTGTGCTTCTTATATGCCTCAGATGGAGAGTTTTCTGGACAGCTTTTGACTTTTCCAGGGGCAGAATGCATGGGAGGGTATTCCTAGAGACTTAAGGGCCAAAGCAATAGAGTGTACAAAAGCTTTTGTTAATTGTTCCTTCTCAGTGTCCTAGAATCACACATTGCCAGGATCGTAAAGTTTCTGATAGGTTACCCAGTCAAACCTTGCCCCTTCTCCTAATGCTTTCATTGTAAGCACATTTCTACCAAGAAGTCATTCAAGTTCAGTTTGAATGTTCCTTGTGATAGAGAACTGTTTCCCTACTTCCCGGGGCAGCTTGTTTCATCTTTGGGCGTCTCTATTAGAAATTTTGTCCTTACGCTAAATTTGCTTCCACCCACATTCCTAATCCTACTGAAGTTGCAACAAAGCCTGTCTGCTTACTCTTCCTAGTGGCAGACCTTCAAAGATCTGAAGACAAAAATATCCAGATTTTAAAGCCTTGAATTCCTTCATCTGGTTCCCATAAGTCATGCTTTCTAGGGTGCACATCATATGCGAAAGCAAGTGTTTTACTTGCATGAGTCATTGGAGACATCTATATTAGGCTGGGGTGGGGAAAGGAGGCAGTGGCACATCCTCTGAAATGTCAGGCTGCAAATCCACAAATCCATATAGCCATATAGGGGAAGAGGAAGAAAGGAAGGGATTTGAAAGGCTCAAATGCAGCCAGCAAAAGCAGCCATAACTTCCTGTTAGGTTCACTGGTCAGGTCAATTTCAGTCATGTAGATAACAGAGCGACCTTCTTGCATCTCCTCTAAAAAAGGTTGAAATATCAGTGTCTTAGCCTAGGCTGTCATGACAAAATATCCCAGACTGGAAGGCTTAAACCATTGGAATTTATTTCTCATAGTTCTTGAGCCAGGGGAAGTCCAAGATCAATGTGCTGGCCAATTGGATTCCGTGGTGAGGGCTCTCTTTCTGGCCTGCAGATGTGTGCCTTCTCTTTGTGTCCCCACATGGTAGAAAGAGAGAAAGCTCTGGTCTCTCTTCCTCCTATAAGGATACTAGTCCCATCATAAGGGCTTCACCCTCACGGCCTGATATAAACTTCAAATTACCTCCCAAAGGCCTCAATTCCAAATAGTATCACATTGGGTTTTAGGGCCACAACATAGGAACTTGTAGGGGGCATAAAAATTCAGTCCATAATAAGTATCTAGTCCATCTCAGGACTCAGTTCTTTGTTAAATAAGACATTATTCATTTCAGAGGCTGAAGCTGAAAGATATCTCCATGGCATGAAATTCAGGGCTTTGTCTTTACCTGTCAAGATTGCAGACATACATGAGATGTTTTGTCAGGAAGTATGACTTCGGCTTTTTGCCTTTCTGAGACCCTCTGACCTTCTGGTGGCTGACTTTATCATAGTTTTAAGGATAGTAAGGATAGCTACATTAAATTCATCTCCCAAAAGTCAGTCTCCGGGATCCCATCATTATATTCTTGCCGACTACATCATAGAAAAAGTTACCATTAATCATAACACTTCAAACATTTGTCAGTAACTGTTGAGTGTTCGCAAAGTGCTTCATAATAGCCAAGAAGGGATTCCTGACCTGAAGCAGTTTTATGATCTAAAGAGTCAGCTTGGGCAGGGGCAGTGAAAAGGACTTCAAAAAGAACGGAACACTGATTGAGGAATAGGTATTCACAAAAGTAGAGGTGTTGGGAACCACATTTGAAGGGAAGAGGGTGATGTGAGCAAAAGTTAGACAGATTGCAATGAACCAATTCACATTCGTTCATTCCACCAGTATTTATTGGGCGTCTGTGACATGACTAGTGCCGTGCTAGATGTTAGGGCTCTAGCACTGACTAAAACTTGTGTAGTCCTTGTCTTCACAGAGTTGACATTGCAGCATTGGAAGGAAACAGTAAACAAATTAATAAATGAACATTTTATACTTGCGATAAATGCATGAAAGGGAGAATGGTGTGGTAGAGTGAGGAAGCCTGCTTTAGACTGGGTGGTCAGAGGAGACCTGTCTGAGAAGGTGAACTTCTACTTGGCACTGAAAGATTACCACAGGCTAATGGGATAAATCTGTGAAGCACCTGGGTGTGTAAAAATAGACGATTTGTGGAGAAGCTGGATGATGTAGTTGATGAGGAAGAATAGGGACTTAGAGGAGCCTACTTTGAATAAATGAGGGAGGAATATTTACTTTATTCGGAGGCAGTGGGGATTCATTGAGAGTTTTTGATAGTGGGTTTTGTTTTTTTTTTTTTTTAGAGAAGAGGTAAGTTTTTTTTTAAGATTTTATTTATTTATTTTTAGAGAGGGAAGAGAGGGA
This sequence comes from Tonatia bakeri, assembly GCA_004024845.1. Taxonomy (NCBI): domain Eukaryota; kingdom Metazoa; phylum Chordata; class Mammalia; order Chiroptera; family Phyllostomidae; genus Tonatia; species Tonatia bakeri. The sequence goes on from PVIA01005139.1 coordinate 28,333, forward strand.
GAGAGAGAGAGAGAAACATCAATGTATGGTTGCTGGGGGACATGGCCTGCAACCTAGGCATGTGCCCTGACTGGGAATTGAACCTGCGATGCCTGGTTCGCAGCCCGCGCTCAATCCACTGAGCTACACCAGCCAGGGCTTTGATAGTGGTTTTGATCAAAGTTACAGTTCAGGAGGATGAATGAGGTGGCTGGTGGAGATGCTTTGGAGTGTGGAGAGACTGGAGGGGACCAACCCAGTTAGGAAAGCATTTAAATGTTCAGCCATGATGTAATGACTGCCCAGACTGGGATAGCTGCAGAGCGGAGACTCAGAGGAAGGGTCAAAGGAAGGTTGTGGCAAAGGAACAATTGATAGGACTTGACAACTGATGGGAGGTGGGATGTGGAAGGGGAGAGGGACACAAGAATCAAAGATAACAGTGAGGTTTTGATTCTTGCTTGATAGGAAAACGATGTCTTCCACCACAGAAAAATTTAAAGGAAGACTTGGTCTGAGGGGAATAAAATCAAAGAGGTATTTTTGGTTATGAAATTGTTAACATGCTAATGGGATCCCCAAATAGGAATGTCCAGTCGACAAATGGCAATGTAGCCTAAGAGTGGCCACAGAGAACAAAAATAGCTCCAAATTTGGCATGTACTCATGGGAATAAAAAAGTTAAGTGAGGGGAGGGGGCAATTATTCCACATTCAGCAATCACTTACACGTGCCTGAATGTGCCTTCGGCATCAACAACTTGATGCTGGTGTTCAGGGACGTGAGCATTCATTACCGAGTAGATTAGATAACATGGACCCAGAATTTGAAATCTGTCACCTCAGCAGACAGATTTCAGTCAACCATATTCTTCAGTCAAGAGCATCACTGCTGTGATTGATCAAGAGGTAGACTTTATTGAATTTATTTGGGTTACCAGGGTTAATTAAATAGGTTTCAAGTGGACAATTCTATCATATGTCATCTGTATATGGTATCATGTATTCACCACCCATAGACTAGTCTGTTTCTGTCACCATTTATCCCCCCTTTACTGTCTTCTTCCTGTCCCATCCTCCAAAATATATCAAAAAACCCCACTGAACCTATTGTGATGCAAGACATATTAGATAAAAGGCATTAAGAAATTATTTACTTTTGTGAAAACATTTTGTGAGCCTTAATAAAAATGTTGATGTATTCAAAACAGTGGTAGACTTTGTCAAGATAAATGTTGGTAGAGACAACACTGAGCAAATCTTGGGTTGCTGGAAGCTAGTAACCACAAGAAACAGTAATACAATCATATGACAAGTAGAATGTTTTAGTCATTTAATTCTAATCTCAGAGCTTTGACTGCGGGAATACCTTCTATTATTCCTGACCCTCCATAGACACTGCCCCCCACCACACACACACACACACAGCCAATGGATTAAAACCTCTAGGCCTGAATCAGGACCATGGTTTTTCTTATCTAACAACTAATCTCTTCAGACTGTTTGCAGCCATTGCTATTTAAAATAAAGTGTGTGCAAAGTTTTGTGTGTCTGATGTTCAGAAGTGAAAATTGATGTATCTCTTGGGGGTAAGAACATTGATATGGTACTCAAATATTTATTTATAATTTATATCAATTCTATTTGCAAAAAGGCCCCCTGGCTGGTGTGGTTCAGTGGACTGAGCATGGGCCTGTGAACCAAAGGGTCACTGGTTCAATTCCCAGTCAGGGCACATGGCCTGAGTTGTGGGCCAGGTCCCTGGTAGGGGGGTGCTCGAGAGGCAACCACACATTGATGTTTCTCTCTCTCCCTTTCTCCCTCCTTTCCCCTCTCTCTAAGAAAAAAAGAGGATAAATAAAATCTTGTTTTAAAAAAAGGATTAAAAGTGTTTCTGCATGTTATCTTTCAAGTCGAAATCTGGGTGTTCAGAGTTTGATTTTGACAAAGCCCTCTATTTTCTTTCCAAATCACATGTGTGCTAAATGATTCAGTGTTAGTATCTGCCTTAGAGCTTTTGTGCTACCTTTTTTTCCCTCAGGAATTTGCATTTAGGTGCTCTTCTCCTGTAGCCATCATGTTTTAATCTAACAAAAAAGCATCTGTAGTGTAGATTCCAAAATAAGAACTTAACCTGTGGAGAAGCCGCATGAAATAGCAAAAATACAAACTCAAATAAATCAGTAGACCTGGTGTCTCAGTCTTGTCTCTGCTGTTTATTCAGTATGTGTTCTTTCTTAACCTGTGAAATGAGATTGGTGATATTATTTGTCTCGGGTTTGTTTTCAAAATTAACATGAGGGAATTGCTATGAAGTTTGTAAGTCGGACAATAAATATGTTAGTCACTTACAATACCAGACTCTCAGATTCTGTAATATCCTGGTGATATTGAAGTGGGGAACTATTTAGCCTGATCACATTGTATCAATCAAAAAACTTAATTGCCTACCTTCTTCATAATAGGAGACATATGAAAATGTTTTCAAAGCTCTGCCCACACCTACTCGGGAACTGTGTGTGGCTAAAAATGGCCTCTGCCATTGTGAGCATTTAGAAGGAAACTCAGGAAATGACATTGAAAACTTAATGTAGTTGGGTCTTTGCTACTAGACACTTGTCCTTGATGGAGTCTGCTTTATCTTGACAACTTGGTTCTCAGGAAAAAGCACAAAGCATGTTGTTCTATAGCAGTTTCTTGGGCCTAGTGATATTCACAGTGACCTTTCTTCACCCTCACAGATGTGGCTGGCTTCATGGAGGCACAACCCCTGGTCTCCGTGATTGAGGGCTATGATGCCCGGCTCAAATGCAAGGCAGCTAAATATATCTACACTCACCTTGCTTGGTTCAACCCCCTTGGAGAGAAGATTCCTGTAATGTACACAGAAAGCTTAAAAAACAACTACTCCATCTCACTGACGCTGGTGATTAAGAATGTGACCCAGAAGGACAAAGGGCAGTACAAATGCAAAGCTTGGACCCAGAGGAACATCACCAAGATGATGCAATACAACACTCAGCTCTTAATTAGAGGTACAATTGGGGAGATTTCCCTAGAACTTCTTAGCATTTGAGACAACTTCTGGGTGGGCTATGGACCCAGAATAGGGTTTTTGCTTCTGTATTACTAGGACTGGGCCAACCAATCTTTTGTTTCCTGAAGCCCCTTAGAGACATTTCAAGAAAAGGATCTTAATGAATTATATACTGTGTCAAAGAGATGATAGAAAAATTGAGGAATGGAAGTCTGTGGTCCTTCTAATACCAAAACTCGTTAGCAGCCACTTTTATTGCTTGAGCTGACTAAAGATGACCTTACTAAGTGTGAGAATTATGGAGTAACTTGAATACAAAATGCAAACCACCAAACACTTTACCTATGCAGTATATTTTTATCCCTATCCATTTTCTCCCGAATATGGTAACACTTAAGCATCCAAATATCTGATTAAATATGAGGGGTGAAAGAGAAATGAAATGCCATATTTATGGTACCTTGCCACAAAATCTTGTCCTCTTTTACCCTGGTCACTACAGAAAGAGTTGCTCCATTCATTATTGAGAATCTTACCAATATTGAGGTCAACATCAGTGGCAAGATTTTGCTGAATTGCAATGTGAGTGGAACACCATGGCCTAACATCCACTGGTTGAAAGACGGAGTTCCTGTTCTCCCTGCTTCAGGTAAATCTAAAGATCCTGTGGCGTTGTTTCCAATCAAGAAGGCCTGAGTTGATGCAAGTCCTTAGAGATTACTTGACTGAAACCATTCCAAGGTTGACTTAATAAGTTGAGGGTTTCACATACTCCTAAGACTGGGCTTCAATGCAAATACCTCAGATAATAATGGGGGGCATTGTTGATGCAGGAATCTCCTTTGAAAACAACAGCCTTATTATTGAGCGAGCCAAAAAAGAAGATGAGGGCATATATCAGTGCAAAGCGACCAATGAGTTGGGGGAAGTCAGCACCGCAGCTCTTATCACTGTGGAAGGTAAGTTGGAAAATACCTGTCTGTATTGATAATCAGTAATGGATCTCAGAAAAGGAAAGAAAGTGCATTTGGTGATGAGGACACAGTGTAGAATGACCATGAAGAAGACAAACCCCCCATGAAGAGGGAAGGTATGTGGAATAGTATGATTTGGAAAACCTGAATTCAGAACCCCATACTTGTAACAAACTTGATGGGATTTTGCCTAAGTTAGGTAGCCTTTTTTGGTCTCAGATTTCTCCTTTCTGACATGACAATAATACTAGCTGTACTGTATGTTTCAGGGGTGATACAGATGAAGTCCAAGATAGGGGAATGCTTTATAAAATACAAAATATCGAATAAGATCAATTCCCTTTCATGGATTGGAAACTATTTGGATGGCATTTGGAAATATAAGCATAGAAAGTTAAACCTTGGATCACCTAATATTGTAAATATGAAGCCCAAAGAGAATAAGACACTTGCTGAAGGTTATGGCAAGGTGTTTTGACTCCAATGTGCTATGCTATTATGATGAGTATTTAACTATTAAGGGCAAAGCTGTAGCTGTTGACAGAAATGCCGAGGGTTGGAGTAACCATCTCAGCATTCCTGAAGCCGTTTGCACATTCAGTTACACTTTTCTGGGGCCTACCAGGCAAACCGTATGAGCTGATTTAATAATCTTGTCTTCTAATGATCTGATACAATACAGAGTCTAAACTATAAAGAACAGAAAACTGATAATTATCAAATAGGTTTAAAAAAGTTATATGCCATATATGGTGCTATTTTCATTTCTCGTTTTCTCATTTAGTACTCTAGGTAACCCTGTGTGGTAAGGATTTTACTATTCCTACTTGGTGACATTTGTCTTTTAGAAATGAAATATGCTTTCTAAAAGGCAGTAATTTTCTCTTTCTTCCTCTCAGTCTCTTCAGTGAACTAACTTATTTTTATTGTAAACTGATAGTAGATAATGGCCGAGGTGCTATAACATTTTTATTTTAATAAATTCTGTCTTCGATGTCTTTACAGGCTCTGAAGACAAATCCAATATTGAAGTCATCATACTTGTTTGTACTGGCCTTGCAGCTACCCTTTTCTGGCTTCTTCTAACCCTGGTTATCAGGAAACTCCGAAAGGTAAGGAAGAAAAAATAGTCTGGGACCTTACAGCTGCCTCATGTGCAGTTGAAATGGTTTGAAGGCTGAACCTGGTATACTTTTTGTCTCAGATAAATTTCTTGGTTAATAGTACTATTTATCTAGGTGACAAAGAGAGATCGTGTGCAAGGAGTGAGAGAGAGAGAGAGAGAGAGAGAGAGAGAGAGAGAGATTAGGAACTAAAATGTAATGGAGTTTTTACTTCATGCCTCCTAAAACATTGGGAACTGATGTAAAAACACATCTATCCATTCAGGTTCTATCTCAATATTTTTTAATTTTATTTTTCAATTATAGTTTACATTCAATGTTGTTAATTTCACATATACAGCACAGTGGTTAGAAAATTTTATACTTAACAGCATGTGTCCCCTGATATTTCCAGTACCCGCCTGGCACCATACATAGTACCTACAATATTAGGGACTGTATTCCCATGCTGTGCTTTACATCCCCGGGACTATTCTGTAACTGCCAGTCTGTACTTCTCAATCCCTTCGCCTCTTTCACCTATCACTCCAACATCTCCTGTACTGGCAACCACCCATTTGCTCTCTGTGTCTAGGAGTCTATTTTAATTTGTTTGTTCATTTATTTTGTACTTTAGATTCCACGTGTAAGTGAAATCATGTGGTATTTGTCTTTCTCTCTCTGACTTATTTCATTTGGAATAATACCTTCTAGGTCCATCCATACTGTCATAAATGATAAGATTTCATTTTTTATGGCTGAGTAATATTCCATTGTGTGTGTGTATACATACACACACACATATAGTACCACTGCTTTTTTTTTTAAGATTTTTATTTATTTATTTTTAGAGAGGGAAGGGAGGGAGGGAGGGAGGGAGAGAGAGACATCAATGTGCGGTTGCTGGGAGACATGGCCTGCAACCTAGGCATGTGCCCTGACTGGGAATCGAACCTGCGATACCTGGTTCGCAGCCCGCGCTCAATCCACTGAGCTACACCAGCCAGGGCTAATAATCTTTTTTTTTTTTTAAGATTTGTATTTATTGTACCACTGCTTTTTAATCCACTCATCTATTGATGGGCCCATCTTTAATTTTAAGTTAATATACATAATGTCAAAAATCATTTTTAGCGGATTATAATGTATCAGTCGGGTTGCATTTAATATTCATACCTATAGCTATATAAATTTTATATCTATTAATGTTACATATTTTATAGAATATGGATTAACATAAATGGCCACAACTAAAGCCTTATTAAGTTATAAATTGGCTTTTATTTACTTTTGTTTCCAAGGCAAGTTATTTTTTTAAAAAACAACAGTTTTTAATATGTTACAAACTCCATTTTGTAAAAGTTAAACCATTAAGAGAAAAATTAAAGTATCAGTTTAGGCAAAACCTCCTGTTGCTGAGTGTTGATGCAGGTAGTTGGCATGGAAACAAGGTTAGGCCTGACTTACAAAATGTGTTAAGAGGTCTTGCTGGCCAAGCAAATGGACAGCTGTGGTAGATGTTCCAGTGGTGTCATGGAGCTCCAAGATTTCCTGCCAGTTAAGCCACTGGGGACATATCTGAGACGTAAGCTAGCCAGATGTCACTCATCTTTTACTTTCTTCAGCCTCCAGGGACTCGGATTTCTATTCCCAAATGACTCTATCTTACACTGTTTCACAGATTTCCCTTAAGGCTGGCTACAGAGTTGGCCTATCTTACTGGTTTTCCTTCCTTTGCTAACACTGAACACAAGAACTGGAGCTTTAGACGTAAAGGGTTTTAATGTTATCACTAAAAAGAAATGGGAGGGACAAAATTAATGCTGGTTAATTAGAGGAGGTTGACAGAAGTTCCTGAATCTTATTAAAGTTCCCCTAGATATTAGCTTTAGTCTGGGATCCCTTATTCTACATCTTTCTGTTTTTCTTCTTTATTAATAGATGTAAAACAACAAATCTTGTCCTCTCCCTAGAACATCCCTTTGTTTCTCTTTTATCAACATCTTGGCATAAGGATGCATCCAGAATGGAGATAGAGGTTGGAAATAAAAGGCTGTGTCTTAGACTCAAGTTGATCATTTTAATCTTAGGAGGACTCTAGATGGATGATGTCCACCTTGATCACAGAAAAGGTGGCTCAAGTCCATGATTTCCCATTTGGTCCCCACACTGAAGTTGGAGGTAGGGTCACCTACTCTTTCCTGACTGCCTTCATCACAAGTTCAGTAGATGTTTAATGTGCCTCAGACCCTGGTCAGTGCTGGGGCAAGAATCATAATCCCTCAGTGTGCACATATTTCTTCTCTGCTGCTACCTTAATGTTTGACTTGGAGCACCTTCTTTACCTCTCTGATCATTTCGCTCTCTGTCTCTAAAGTGAGGGAATTGGACTACAGTAGTGTTTTCAGGTACACTTTTTATACAAAGACCATCAGTGAAAAGTGCATTTTCTGCCGTGATCCAGTATAACTGAATCAAAAGCTGTATTAAAAATTTCTTACTTCTACTGCATGTAGTACACAAATTTTCTATTCCATTTCTTTTTCAAAATGCTGGCTGTGAATGACTACATTTTTCAACCAACTGATAAGCCATAACCCACACTTTGAAAGCACTAGACTAGGTGGTTTCACAAAGACTTTCCAACTAGTTATAAAGTCACATGATTCCATTTTTCTTTTTTTCTTTGAATAAAATTTTATTTTATTTTGTAACTTAAAAATTTTAACTTGCCCTGGCTGGTGTGGCTCAGAGGATTGAGCGTGGGCCTGGGAACCAAGGGGTTGCCAGTTTGATTCCCAGTCAGGGCACGTGCCTGGGTTGCGGGCCAAGTCCCCAGTTGGGGGAGCACAAGAGGTAGCCACACATTATGTTTCTCTCTCTCTTCCTCCTTCCCTTCCCCTCTTTCTAAAAATAAATAAAATCTTTAAAAAAATTTTTAACTCTATTTTTATTGTTGATACTATTACAAATGTTCCCATTTCCCCCGCTTTGCCCATCCCCACCCAGCCCCCAGCCCCCACCCCCTTCCCTCTGGCCATCCCCACACTGCTGTCTATGTCTGTGGGTCATGCATTTATGTTCTTTGGCTGATCCCTTCACATTCTTTCATCCAGTCTCCATCCCCCACTTCTAACAGTTGTCAGTCTATTCCATGTATCTATGCCTCTGTTTCTATATAGTCTTTCATTTCTCTCTCTCTTTCTTTCTTTTATTTTTTAACTCACAATGTATTTCTATTCTTACCATTTTATTATGGGTATGTCTGATGTTTCAGAAGTTATTCTTTTTAAATTAAATTTATTGGGGTGAGAGAACTCTTTTTTCCTTTTTATTGAATTTTGGGGGATGACACTGGTTAACCAAATTGTACAGGTTTCAGGGTGCACAATTCTACAATGCATCATCTGTACAATGTATTGTGTGCTTGCCACCCCAAGTCAAGTCCCCGTCCATCTCCATTTATCCCCCTTTACCCTCCTTCATCTCCCTCCACCCCCCTCCACCACTGCAGTCACCACACTGTTGTCCATGTCCATAAGTTCTTTTCTCTTTTTTTTTTCTCAATCCCTCCACTCCTCCCAGCATCCCCCGAGCAGCTGTCAGCCTGTTCTCAACAAGCTTTGGAGTTTTAATTAAAAAACCTGGTAGAATTGTGATTGCTTTTTATTTCTATGAATTTATACATTAACTTGGGGGAGAATTGACATTTCAACAATATTGAGTCTTTAGATACATGAATATATAATATCTCTCCTGTCAATTATATCTTCTTTAATTTTACCAACATTTTATAGTTTTTAGTATAAAATAAAAATTATTTTTAATATTTTTTAAAGATTTTGTTTATTTATTTTTAGAGAGATGGGAAGGGAAGGAGAAAGAGAGGGAGAGAAACATCAGTGTGTGGTTGCCTCTCCTGTGCCCCCTACTGGGCACCTGGATCTGGCATGTGCCCTGACTGGGAATCACCAACAATCTTTTGGTTTGCAGACCTGTACTCAATCCACAGAGCTACACCAGCCAGGGCTAAAATGTATTTTGTTAAAAGTCTCTGTAGTTATTTTTGTTTGTGGGGGCTATTGTATTAATAGTAGAATTGATTGTAGAACTTTATTTCCTTTTTGGTTTTTGCTAGTTATGAAAATATAATTTTAAATATATCCATTATATCATATAAACTTGTTACAGTCACATATTATCTAGTAGTTGTTTTTTAAGTTCCTTAGAATTTCTGGTGTTTATTTTGCTATCTCTGAAAAGTAGCAGCTTTACTGCTTCCTTCTAAATCTTTTATTTTATACTATTATATAAACTTAATATTATATAATACTTACCAGTATTATAAGTTTATATAATAGTGTAAACTATTATATATACTTCTCTTTTATACTATTTCTATTTCTCCTGGGTAGGACTAATAACACAATGCAATGTTTAGTTAAAGTTATTGCATTATTCCTGATATTAAAAGGAAAACATTAATTATTTCACCATTAAGTATACTCTTTTTTTTTTTAAGTATTAGATGGGTTTTTTTGGTATTTTTTTTAAAGATTTTATTTATTTATTTTTAGAGGGGGGGAGAGAGAGAGAGGAGAGGAGAGGAGAGGAGAGGAGAGGAGAGGAGAGGAGAGGAGAGAGAAAGAGAGAGAAACATCAGTGTGCGGTTGCTGGGGGCCATGGCCTGCAACCTAGGCATGTGCCCTGACTGGGAATCGAACCTGTGATGCCTGGTTCACAGCCTGCGCTCAATCCACTGAGTCACCATTAAGTATACTCTTAGCTGAAGGTTTTTTATAGGCTTTTTTTTTTTATCATATTGAGAATGTTCTTTTCATTTTAAAGACAGATTCAGTAACAATGTCAGGCTGAGCCATATTGGCACCTAAGAGAAGAGGAAAAATTAGTACTACTTATTTTTATATTAACTTTTATTTTTGAAATTTTGCAATAAAATGTTCTTTATCTTGATCACTGAGTTTTTGGCATCCTTAAATTTTATGCCCAAGATGAGTTTACCTACATTAAACTAGCCCTGGTCTTCTTCAGTAGCTCTGCGAATGCTTTTTATCTTGAAGTTCACCTTATTAGTATAGCCACTCCACCTTTTTATGTTTACCATTTGCATGGTACATCTTCTCCCATCCTTTTACTATCAAATTATCTGAGTCTTTATATTTACATATCACATCTTATAAACGATCTTACTTTTTAAATTCATTCTAAAGTCTTTGAACTTTAATTAGAGTGTTTAGTTCATTCAAATTTAATTCTTGATATGGTTGGATTTATGTCTGTTATTTTATGATTTATTTTTATTCTGTCTGTTTTGTTGAAATTATTGCTGATCTCCTTATCCACTGCTTATCTTCCTACTGGCCTCATTTCCTATTTTCTTTCCAGTTTAATATTATTATATAATCCCATTTTATTTTATCTATTCCCTCTTTAGCAATGTTTTCTTGTATTTTTTTGTAGTGGTTGCTCTTCAGGTTACAATAAACATGCTTAACTCAATGCAGTTAACTTTCAGTTAATATTGTACCATGTCATAAAATATAGAAAACTTGATGGTAAATGTGGGATAAATGATGACGGACAGAGACTTCACTTTGGATAATGAAAACGCACCATAGTGTACAGATGATCCTATATAATTTTTTTATTGTTGACACTACTACAGATGTCCCACATTCCCCCACTTTTCTCCCTTCCACCAAACCCCCCACCCCCACCCCAGCCTTCGCCACATTGTTGTCTGTGTCCATGGACCATGCATATGTGCATATATGTTCTGTAGCTAATCTCTTCCAGTCCCCCCACCCCATCCCCTCTGAGATCTGTCTGTTCCATGTGTCCATACTTCTGGTTTTATTTTGTTCTTGAGTTTATTTTGTTCATTAGATTCCACATATGAGTGAGATCATATGGCATTTGTGTTTCTCTGACTGGCTCATTTCACTTAGCATAATGTTCTCCAGTTCTATCCATGCTGTTGCAAAGGGTAAAAATCTCCTTTGTTAAGGCCAGGTAGTATTCCATTGTGTAAATGTCCCATAGTTGTTTTATCGACTCATCTACTGATGGGCACTTGGGCTGTTCCCTCTACAATTTTATTAACCAATGTCACCTCCATGAATTCAATAAAGATTAAAAAAAGAAAATGTAGAAAACTTGCTATTATGAAAGTATATTTGCTAACACCTATCCTTCATGCTATAGTTGTCATATGTATTATATTCATATAGACTAAAAAGATTATAATACAGTGCTATATGTTTTGCATAGAGTGGTCATTCATATTGCAAAAAATTAGAATAAGTCTTTTCTATTTACCTCTGTATTAATTATTTAGCTAATTTATTGTTAATATGCTTCAGTTTATCTTTTACTAGTAAAGTATTGTTAACGTATAATGTATATCACTTTCAGGTGTACAACACAGTGATTCTACACTTACGTACCTTATGATGTCATGGCCATGGTGTTTAGTATCCATCTGTCATATACAAAGTTATTAGCATATCAATGTAATGTCTATATTTCCTATAGTATATATTATATTCCCATTACTTATCTATTTTATAACTACATGTTTCTACTTCTTATATCACTTCACCCTTTTCACCTACTCCTCAGCTGCCTCCACTCTGGCAAACATCAGTTCTCTGTATGTATGAGTCTATTTCTCTTTGGTTTGGTTTGGTTAGTTTAAAAATGTTCATGTAGGTGAAATGTCCTGTGTCTAGCTTATTTCACTTTGTGTAGTACCCTCTGTGTTTATCCATGTTGTGCATAGGGTAAGATTCCATTGTTTTTAATGAAAATTTAATTATATTCCATTATACATGTATATCTATAGATATACATGTATAATGGAATATATGTATGCAGAAATACATAATCTTTATCCATTCATCTGTCAATAAACACCCAGGTTGCTTCTATATATTGGCTATTATAAACATTGCTACACTGAATATAAGGTGGCATATATCTTTTGAATTAGTGTCTTCTTTTTCTTCACATTAATGTTCAGAAGTAGAATTGCTGGGTTGTATGGTTGTTTTACTTTTAACTCTTTTGAGAAAGTGGCATAGTGTTTTTCATAGTTACTGCAACAGTTTACAGTTTCACCAATAATTCATGATGGTTCTTATTTCTCTACATCCTCCCCAAAACTTGATGTTTGTTGACACTTTAATAAAATCCATTTTGACAGATGTGAGGTGATATCTCACTGGTTTCGGTTTGCATTTCCCTAATAATTAGCGATATTGAACATCTTTTAATGTGCCTGATGGCCATCTGTATTTCTTGGAAAACTATTGATTTAGACCCTCTGCCCATTTGTTATTTAGGGTGTTTTTGTTGTTGTTGAGTTTTATGAATTCTTTATATTTTTTGGAAATTAATCTCTTATCAAAAGTATCATTTGCAGCCCCCTGGCCAGTTGGTTGGAGCGTCGTCCCATACACCGAAAGGTTACAGGTTTGATTCCTGGTCAGGGCACATACCTAGGTTGTAAGTTCTATCCTCATCAAGGTGCATATGAAAGGCAACCAATCTGTGTTTCTCTCACATGGATGTTTCTCTCCCTCTTTCTCCCTCCCTCCTTTACTCTCTCGCTAAAAAGCAATGAAAAATGTCTTTGGGTAAGGATTTTTAAAAACTATCATTTGGAAATAAATATCTTTCACCATTTGGCTGGTTGCATTTCCATTTTCTTGATGATTTCTTCTGCTGTGCAGAAGCCATTTAGTTTGATAAAGTTCTGTTTATTTTTGTTTTTGTTTCCCTTACCATTGTGATCAAATACACAAAAACCATATTAAGAATAATGTCCCAGAGCTTATTGCCTATGTTTTCTTCAATGTATTTTATGGTTTCTGGTCTTAACTTGAAGTCTCTAATCTATCTTTTATTGTTTTTTTATGAGGTAAGATTGTGGGCTTGTTTCATTCTTTTCATTGTGCCTGTCCAGTTTATTGCAGAGACTTTACTCTCTCAATTGTATGCTTTTGACTCCTTTGTCATATATTAGTTGTCTATATATGTGCAGGTTTATTTCTGGGCTATTAATTCTGTTCCATTGGTCTGTTTGTCCATTTTTCTACCAATACTATACTGTTTTGCTTTCTATATCTTTGTAGTATAGTTTGAAATCAGGGAGTAATACTTTTGGCTTTGCTGATTGTTTCTCAGTATTGCTTTGTCTTTTGGAGGTCTTTGGTGTTTCCATACAAATTTTGGGATCTCTCATTCTATTTCCGTAGAAATTTTCTTTGGGATTTAGATAGGGATTGCAGGAGCTCCAGTGGTGCAATTGATTAGTGCATGGTACCTATATGACAGTGCGTAGTTAGTGATTGCATTGAATTTGTACAGTGGCTTGCGTAATAAAAATATTTAACAATAATTCTTTCTATCCATAAGCATGACTTATCTTTTCATTTCCTTCATGTCTTCTTCAATTCTCATTCAACAATGTCTTACAATTTCAGTGTACAGTTCTTTCACCTCCTTGGTTGAATTTATTTCTTGGTGTTTTATTCTTATTGTTACAATTGTAAATGAGATTGTTTTCTGCATTTTTCTTTCTGATAGCTGTTGCTAGTGTATAGAAATGCAACAGATTTTTGTATATTCACTTTGTATCCTACAACTTTATCATACTCACTTATTATTTCTGATAGTGTTTTGGTGGATTCTTTAGTGTTTTCTATATACAAAATCATGTCATCATGAATATTGATAGTTTTACCTCCTTTTTACTTTTTGGATAATTTCTGTAACTTTTTCTTGCCTAATTGCTATGGCTAGGAATTCCAATACTATGTTGAATAAATGTGACTAGCGTAAGCATCCTTTGTTTCAGTCTTATAGGAAAAGCATTCAGTTTTGCACCATCGATTATGACTTAGTTGTCATATATTGCATTTATTATTCTGAGGTAGTTTCTTTCTATACACATTTTACTGAGAAATTTTACTATGAATAGATGCCGACTCTTGCCAAATGCTTTTGTTGCACCTACTGAGATAATCATAAAATTTTCATTCTCCATTTTGTTAACATTGTGTATCGTGTTGATTGATTTGTGAATGTTGAACCATTCTTGTATCCCTGGAGTAAAACTCATTGAGTATGACCCTGTCTGGTGTGGCTCAGCAGGTTGGGCATCATCCTGCAAACCAGAAAGTCGCTAGTTCAATTCCTGGTCAGAGCATATGCTTGGGTTGTTGGCCAGGTCCCCCACCCCCCCGGTTTGGGGCCGTGTAAGAGGCAAGTGATTGATATTTCTCTTGCACATTGATGTTTCATTGATATTTCTCTTGCACATTGACGTTCTTTCTCCCTCCCTTCCCCTCTCTCTAGAAATATAAATAAATTCTTTTAAAAACCCCATTGAACATGGTGTATAATCTTTTAAATTATTGTTGAATTTAGTTTACTAATCTCTTGTTGAGAATTTTTACACGTATGTTCATTACAGATGTTGGCCTCGTGTGCATGTGTGTGTGTGTGTGTGTTGTGTATGCTCCTTGTCTGGGTTTGATATCTGGGTAATGTTTGTTTTGTGATATTTTTTTAAAAAATAGTTCTTCCTCTTTATTTTTTAAATCTATTGAAAAGAATAGGTAAATATTCTTTGAATGCTTGATAGAATTCATTGGTGAAGCTGTGTGGTCCTGGAGGTTTTTTTGAAGGGTTGTTTTTGATTATTGTTTCAGTTTCCTTAATAGTGTTACATCAAATCAGATTTTTTGTTTCTTCATGATTCAGTCTATGAAGGTTGCATGATTCTAAAAGTTTATTTTTTCTAGGTTGCACAGTTTTACGGTGCATGGCCTTTTATAGTATTCTCTTATGATCCTTTGTATTTCTGTGATATTCATTGTGACTTTTACTCTTTTGTTTATGATGTTATTTATTTGAATCTTTTAATTCTTGTTGAGCTAAAGATTGTCAACTTTGCCCTGGTTGGTGTGGCTCAGTGGCTTGAGTGCTGGACTGCGAACCAAAGGGTTGCCAGTTTGATTCCCAGTCAGGGTAAATGCTTGGGTTGCAGGCCAGGGCTCCAGTAGGGGGTGCTCAAGTGTCAACCACACATTGATGCTTCTCTCCCTCTCTTTTTCCCTCCCTTCCCCTCTCTAAAAATAAATACATAAAATATTATTTAAAATGGTTGTCAATTTTCTTTATCTTTTTAAAGAACCAGCTGTTATTTTCATTAATCTTTTTGTCTTTTTAGGCATTGTTTTATTTATTTCTGCTCTAATTTTTATTATTTCCTGTTTTCTTCTGACAGTAGGCTTTGTTATTTTTTTTCAGTTCTGTAAAGTGTACATTCAGACTGTTTATGTAAGATTTATACTGTTTCTTGAGTTCAGCCCATACTGTTATAAACTTCCCTTATGGTAACTCTTTTGCTGCATTCCAAAGATTCTGGTATGTCCTATTTTTATTTTCATTTGTTCCCATGTATTTTTGACTCCTCCTTTTATTTATTTCTTGTCCCAATAGTTTTTTAGTAGCATTTATTTAATCTCCCCATATATGTAATTTTTCCAGATTTTCTCTCATAGTTGATTTCTACTTTCATACTGTGGTTATTTGGAGTTCTTTCTTTGTAAAAAAAAAAATTCACTTCTCTCCCCCCTTTGTCATGAATAATTTCTAGATTTCTACTTTGAGTTCACTAATTGTCCCTTCCATATGGTCTGCTGTATTTGCAATACTTTCTACTGCAGTTTTCATTTCATTTTCTTGGTTTTGTTATTTTCATCTCATTTTCCAGAATGTTTGCTTGGTATTATTTTAGAGTTTCAGTTTATTGGTAACATGCTCCTGATGTTAATTAGTTTTATCCCAGAGCTTATTGAACCGCTTTTCTGAGTTTTCTTGTATCTTGCTGAGTTTCTCAATGACAGGTATTTTGAAATCTAGGTCATTTTTATTACAATTTTCTTTATTTTAATTTTGGTTTCTGGAGTATTATCATTTTTGTGATACTGTGTTACCATGATTATTTGTGGTGCTTGATGAGCTGATACTCTGCCAGTGCATGTGAGATAGGAAGAACCTTTTTTATTGTGGCACAGCTTTGTTTAATTTTAACAATTCAACAGGTTGGTAGAGGTCTTTCTTTTATTTTCCAGTAGGTGGCAGTATAGTGTAATTTTTTTGTTTCTTTTAGGTGAGCTGACTAGTTATGTTTGAAATCCAGCATTTTCCATCTTCTGTTGTCTCTACCAGAAGTGTTCCAGGTGCCGTCTTTATTGCTTCTTGTGTCTCCGGATCTTTGGTGCCTTGCTGCTGCCAGTGTCACTGCAGTGAAGGGTTTCGCTGCAGTTATGGATGTCACTAACAGGGTCACAGTGATGGTGTGTGTCCTCACTGTGTGTGTTGTTTGGCTCTTGGGCAATGCTGCTGTGTCTTGGGGATGAGGCAGGTGAGAGGGCCAGGTTTGCAAGACCTACTGCTGCTACTGTCCTGTACCCTATGGTGGCTGGCATCGTTGTGGCTGGGAGGCCAGTGTCACATGTGCCATCTGCGCTGCTGCTAAGAAGTTCTCCAGAGTTGTCTCACTACCACATCTAGGAGGGAAGCTATATTCAGAGGCACCAATGCTGCTTCTGCCTTTCTTTTTCTTTTCCAGGGCCCTTGTGGAGAAGCTTCAGTTGTGGGCCCTATATCCACATCTTCTACTCTGCTTTCTAGCTTCCATAACCAGGGGATTTGGTAGTGGCTATTATATCTGCTATTCCCTCAGTCTTACTTTCCCTAGGCATTCCAGTCAACATGCCTTCAGATGTCCAAGTGAAGATTTTCAGTGGCTCTAGTGTCCCACCGAGGAGTCTTTGTTAAATTATAGATGTCTCACTAATGGTAAATTAAAGGAGAGAGGCAAAGAGAACATCTCAGTCCACCATGATGCTGAAATCACTCCCTATGGTGGTGCCTTTCATTTTTTCTTCTTATTATTTTTTCATCACTATTTACCCCCACTATATCCTCTTCTTAATGGTGCATTTTCATTCTTTTGCATATGGCAGTTTAGTTTTCCCAACACAATTTACTGAAGAGACTGTACTTTCTCCATTGTATATTCTTGACTTCTTTGTCATAAATTAACTGACCATATATGTGTGGGTTAATTTCTGGGATCTCCATTCTGTTCCACTGATCTATGTGACTTTTTATTTTAATATCAGTTTTTATTACTATAGCTTTGTAATATAGTTTGAAGTCAACAGTGTGATGCATCCTGCTTTGTTCCTCTTTTTCAAGATTGTTTTGCCTACAAAGATTATTTTGTAGTTGTATACAAATTATAGGATTGTTTTTTAAGTATGTTTTATTGATTATGCTATTACAGTTATTCCAATTTTCCCCCTTATCCCCCCTCCGCCTTGCACCCCCCAGCCTTCCAGCTTTCCCCCACCTTAGTTTATGTCCATGGGTTGTACATATATGTTCTTTGACTTCTCTGCTTCCTGTACCATTCTTTACCTCTCCCCATCTATTTTATGCCTACCAATTATACTTCTTCCCTGTATCTTTCCCCCCACTTCTTCCCCTCCCCCGCCACTGAAAACCCTCCATGTGATCTCCATTTCTGTGATTCTGTTCCTGTTATAGGTGTTTGCTTAGTTTTTGGTTTTGGTTTTTTTAGGTTCAGTTGTTCATAGTTGTGAGTTTGTTGTCACTTTACTGATCGTAGTTATTGATCTTTTTCTTAGCTAAGCCCCTTTAATGTTTCACATAATAAGGGCTTGGTGATGATGAACTCCTTTAGCTTGATCTTGTCTGGGAAGCACTTGATCTGCCCTTCCATTCTAAATGAAAGCTTTGCTGGATAGAGCAATCTTGGATGTAGGTCCTTGCCTTTCATGACTTGGAATACTTCTTCCCAGCCCCTTCTTGACTGCAAGGTCTCCTTTGAGAAATCAGCTGACAGTCTGATGGGAACTCCTTTGTAGGTGACTGTGCCCTTATCTCTTGCTGCTTCTAGGATTCTCTCCTTCATTTTTACCTTGGCTAATGTAATTATGATGTGCCTTGGAGTGTTCCTCCTTGGGTCCAACCTCTTTGGGATCCTCTGGGCTTCCTGGACTTCCCGGAAGTCTATTTCCTTCGCCAGGTTGGGGAAGTTTTCCTTCATTATTTGTTTAAATAAGTTTTTAACTTCTTGCTCTTGTTCTCCTTCTGGCACCCCAATGATTTCAATGTGGGAATGTTTAAAGTTGTCCCAGAGGTTCCTAAGCTTGTCCTCATTTTTTCCTGAATTCTTGTTTCTTCATTCAATTCCAGTTAAATGTTTATTTCTTCCTTTCGTTCCAAATCATTGATTTGAGTCCCAGTTTCCTTCCCTTCACTGTTGGTTCTCTGTATATTTTGCTTTATTTCACTTTGTGTAGCCTTTATTTCTTCCTTCATTTTTCGACCAAGCTCAGTCAGTTCAGTGAGCATCTTGATTACCAGTATTTTAAACTGTGCATCAGATAGGTTGGCTATCTCCCTGTCACTTAGCTCTTTTTCTGGAGTATTGACCTATTGTTTCATTTGGGCCATATTTCTTTGTCTTGGCACACCTGTTATGTTCTGTTATGTTTTAGCGGGGCAGGGCCTTAGGTACTCACCCAGGCGGGGCGCCCATGTTTGCTGCTTTGGAGAGCTGTGTGTGCGGGGAGGGGTCAGAGGAACAATATGGCCTGCTTGCTCAGCTCTAGCCCCATTTTCCAGTGAACTCTGTCGTGTAAGACTGGGAGTTTCTATCACCATGGCAACCCCCGGGGTAATTTATGGCTAGTTTGAGTCTTTAGTTTCCCAGCTAGTTTGAGTCTTTAGTTTCCCCGTTCAACCAGCCCCACCTGGCTCACATGGTTCTCCTCCTCGCTGCACAGGGTCCTCTCCACGTGCCTGGTTGCCCATCTCTGTCTCTCTTACATGCCTGGTGAATGTTTCTTTACCTCATTATTTATGGGAGTCCCATACAGTTTGACTTTTCTGGCAGTTCTGGTTGTTTATTGTTTTTAGATTGGTTGTTATCTTTCTTTTGCTTGTGCAGGGAAAGGAAGGGTTTCTACCTTTCTCCATCTTGGCCAGAACTCCAAATTTTAGGATTGTTTGATATATGTTTTGAAAAATGCATTTGGAAACTTGAAAGTAATTGTATTGAATATGCACATTGCTTTGTTTAATATTGGCATTTAAAAATATTAAATTTTACAACCCGTAAATTTGGAATGTCTTTTCATATTTGTTTCTTCTTTAGTTTCTTTCACTAATGTCATAGTTTTCAGTGTATAGGCCTTCCACCTCCATCACTGGTTATTCCTAGGTGTTTTATTCCTCTGGAGGGAATCAGAAGTAGAATGTTTTATTAATTTCTCTTTCTCAGTTATTACTGCATTAAAGTACAATGATGTTTGCATATTGATTGGATAGCCAAGAAATGAAGTGAACTCAGCGGGCCAACTACCTCAGTTGGCCTCTAGATGAGTGTGCCAAGCCAGAAACTTGTCTCCCAGGCCAAAGCTCCAGGATAAGCCCATAGGCAATTTGAACAGACAGGCTTGGGTTGTGTTTCAGTCTGCCGTCTTTGCAATGCCCTGGGGTAGTAACCAGCCAAGCGCTGCCTCTCCACTTGTTGCAATCTGGTTGGATCCAGGAAAGAAAGCCCTGATGTCCGTCCACCACAGCCCAGTGATCAAAGGGCCTCATGTGGGTGACAGTTACTAAAATTAGGATCACAGATGTAAAAACTGGGGCACTCGTATCTATCATGTATAAATTTTCTTCCCGAAGCTACCACTATTCTGCAGCATGGCTAAAGGACACCATGATAAGAGTATCTGGAAAGCTTAACAGTCAAGCATCAATTGTGTGCTAGGGTGAGAGGAGCGGATGAGTCGGGTGAGTGGAGGGGAGAAAATGGAGATAACTACTTGAACAACAATAAAAAAATGGTGCACTAATAAGAAGCCTGCCCTTCAGGCTGCAGCTATAAAGAGAAGCTGATAGGCCTCTTTCACAGAAAGACTGGGCTCCTTGTACTATTGTCTCTTGCTGTGTCAGGGGCAGGTAGCCTGCTAAGAACTCTTTTGCATTGGTTACATTCTGTGTGAGCTGAGAGTGTAAACCCTGATAGCCACCACACCCAGGCAAGGGGGAGTTGTCCCCTGAAAGCAGTCACAAAAATCACGATGCCAAATGAGGCTACAAACTCCTTTCTGGGAGCTACTGCTGAGCTGGTGTGAAGCAGAGGGAGAGCACAAACATGGCTTTCATTGGATGGAGCTAGGCGGCCTCCATCCCTCAAAGGCATTTCAACAGGCCCCTATTGGTATGTTAAATTAAATGTATGTCCCCTGGGCAGATTTTTATTTTTCTTTTATTTTAATTGTTGTTCAAGGACAGATTTTTGCCTTTTACCCCCATCCCAGCCCACTCCCCCAGCCCTCCCCACCTCCTTCGCATTTCCGCTCCCCACCCCCAGTTTTTGTCTGTGTGTCTTTTATACTAGTTGCTGTAAACCCCTCCCCTTTCCCCCTGAAATTCCCTCCCCTTTCCCCTCTGGTCACTGTCCGCCTGTTCTCAATTTCAGTGTCTTTGGTTATATTTTGCTTATTTGATTGTTTTGTTGACTAGATTCCTGTTAAAGGTAAGGTCATGTGGTATGTAAGCTTTATTCATAGAATGTCTGGGTGCTTTATAATCAGCCGCCTCTGTGCTAGGCCCTGAGGTACGTGTGTGTGAGCCTTGGCGCTAGTGAAGAACTATTTATCAGTTTGCTATAGCATCTGGGGTCTTAGGGACACAAGCCTCACTGGCTTTCAAAGCTAGGTGTTTTGGGATCTTGCCTCCAAGGTGCAGTTCTAAATAGCTGGGATGCCCAATGTGGGGTTTTAAACTGTTAGCTTCTCAGGGAGCAGCTCTGGGTTTTGAGTTCCCTTCTAATTGTGCATCACTTTGCTAGGGGTGAGGTTTTGTCTCATCCTCTTCTGCCCACGTCGATGTGTTTTTTATTCTCATTCTCCTGATGAGTAAGAGTTACTCAGCTAGGCTTTGATGAATCAATTTATGTTTTGTCCAGAGGAAACTGGTTTATATGCAGCTTATGCTGGGAGGTGATTTCAGGGTTTTTCCACGTTGACAACTTGAACTGGAACCTCTGTAATGTTCCATTATGTCTGTTAGTTCCATTTAGGCTAATGTATGGTTCAAGTCTAACCTTTTTTATTGACTTTCTGTGTGATTTAGGGGGTATTTGTTGAAATAGGGGGTACTTATGTCCTAAACATTATGATATAGTTGTCTATTTCTCCCTCCAGGACTATTGGTATTTGCTTAATATGTCAGGTGTTCTGATTTTGGCTATGTAGATGTTTGTTATTGTTTAATCTTCTTGATGGAATAACCCTGTTGTTATTATTATATAATAATGTTCTTTTGCTCTTGTTGAGGCAAGATAGTAAGAAGTTAGGAAAATTCCCTGGCAAGTACAATGGGGAAACTGAGAGCGGAGCAAACGGGCTGAGCAATTTATAGCCGGGTATAGAAGGTCACCTCCCTAGAGATGACGCCTAGGCTTCAGTTGTATTTCAGCTCCACGTCCAGAAAAGCAACAGAATCGGGGGTGGTGTTAGGACCAGCTGTAATGACTAAGGACCCCCTGCCCTGGCACTGACCAATCAGTGGAGACCATGACCCTAAAAGGGCGCACCTGGAGAACTGATGAATATTCTACTGAAACCCTCCCCTGAGACCTCCCCTAGGGTTCCCGCCTGCATGAGAGAGAGATAAAAGCCTCAAGACAAAGGACCCGGTGCACACGGTCTCCCTCCTGGGAGCAGCACGTGCCATTTCCTTTCTCGTCTTCCTACCTCTCTCCCTCCGCAACAGGCACGCGTCTCCAAAATTCTAAGGGACCCCAGGGACTTGCATCCACGAGAGCAATGGGCAGCAGCAGCTAGTCCCAGGTTAATTCCCCGAACCTGTCCCCAAGGCCCTGCTTTCTGACTTCCCTGTGGGCTAAAGCAACCCACCCGCGACTCTCCCATTGTTTCCTCTATGCTGAGCCCTTCCTTGTGTCACTGTCCCCAGCTTTAGGAAATGTACCCTCATAGTCACCTGGACTTGTGTTGTGAAGTCTTTCCTACACGAAGTCAAGAACCCACACACTACACCTGGCCCTGGGCATGCCTGCTCAGTGCCAGGTCCTCTGTCCGGTGACATTGTTATTATTTTTGGCTTAAAAACCCTATTTTGTCTTCTATAAGTATAGCCACACTCAATTTTTTTAAGTTTCCAGTTACATGAAATATGCTTTTACATTTATTAACTTAAACATGTGGGTTCTTAAAGCTGCAGTTAAGTCTCTTGTAGGTAGCATATAGTTATGTCTAATTTTTGTAAACCGTCCAGCCACTGTGTGTGTTGTTTTGTTTTAAGACTGACTTATTTATTTTTTAATTTTTAAAATTAAGTTTACATTCAATATTATTTTGTATTAGTGTCAGGTTTATAGCATAGTGGTTAGACAATCGTATATTAGATTTTACAAAGTGATCCCCTGAGATTTCCAGTGCCAATTGTAAATTAAGTTCATTTACATTTAGAGTAATGATTTATACGTAAGGACTTATTAATGCCATCTTATTCATTGCTTTCTAGTTATTTTGTAGTTCCATTGTTTCTTTTTCCTTCTCTTTCTGTCTACCTTTGTGAATTGGTGATTTTCCATGGTGATATACTGATTCCTTTCTCTTTATTTTCATGTGTCTACTATATACTTTGATTTTGTAGTTACCATGGTAACTATGTACCATATTTTTTGGACTATAAGATGCACTTTTTTTCCTCCCGAAATTTGGGAGGAATAGTGTTTGTTAGTGCTGCTGTTGAGTTCCGTTTACATTTACATTGGTGAAATATTTTACCACATTTTCTGCTTCAGATTTTTTTCCCTATTTTCCTCTAAAACCTAGGTGCATGTTATGGTCAGAAAAATATGGTAGTTACCATGAGGCTTCCTTGAAATATCTGATGGATATGTAACAGTCCATATTAACTGATAGCCACTTAATTTTGACTGCGCACAAAACTACCCTTTTATTTCCTTCTTTCAAAGTGTTAGGTATAATTTAGCTCTTATATGGTGTCCTTGTTGACAAATTATAGTAGGTTTGTTATGTTTAGTGTTCTTGTTCTTTATCATTTATGCTGTAGTTAACTGATTAACAGATTAAGAGCTTTCTAAAACTTTCTGTATATTTACCTTGACCAGTTTGTTGTATATTTTTGTATGTTTTGATGAACTAATTAGTGTCTTTTTATTTCATCTCAAAGAGCTTTTAACATATTTTTTTACAAGATAGGTGTACTGGTGGTGAACTTTCTTGGCTTTTATTTGTTTGGGAAAGTCTTATTTCTTCATTTCTGAAGGCTAACATTTCCAGGTAGAGTATTCTTGGCTGGCAAAGTTTTATTTATTTTATTATTGTTCAATTACAGTTGTTCCCATCCCACCCCCCATTACTCTCTCCTCTACCTTCTTTTCACACTTTAAATATATCATTTCCCTCTCTTCTGGCCTGTAGGGTTTAGGAGATGCTCTCCTGCTTGTATCTGGGGCTTTACTGATGTTACAAAAATATACCTGTCTCACGCTTCCTTTTCCCTCTTATGACAAAACTGCTAAGCTTGTATGTTTTCTCTTGATCTTACCATCTACCAGTCTGGCTTCTGGGAAACTTTTTTTCCTGAAGATGGTGATCCCACTAGATTGTGGTTTCTCCTTTGAGCACAGGCCCTAGTGTGTTTTCTGCACGCATTTCCAGTCTCTTGGACCTTGCTTTTGTCACTGCATTTGGGAACATGCATATGGAGCTTGCTATGGTGTGGGTGGAGGTGTGGGTTTAATGCTAGGGCATCGGGGGTGTCTACAGGTCAGGAGATGGGTCCTCCAGTGAGGATTCCCAGTGGTTCCCACAGTGAAGGATTCATGCCAGACCCATGTCTGCTTATACTTGGGAAGTTTAAAGGAAATGACTGCTATGAAATCACTTCTGCTATTTTACTATTTGTTTTCTCTGTCTCCTTCCTTCCTTCCTTCCTTCCTTCCTTCCTTCCTTCCTTCCCCTCTCTCTTCCTCTCTCTCTCTCTCTCTCTCTCTCTCTCTCTCTCTCTCTCTCTCTGGTTCTCAATTTCTCCTTTATAGACTTCTTTTGTAATTGATTTCTTTCTAGTGTCCCAAGTGTTCTGCCTTGTCACGGGCTCTTATGGTCAATACTTGTGCCTATAAATGCTTGGGGATAAAGCTGCCTGAGAAGCTAACCCTTCCCTGGATATGCTCTAGTTTGTATTAAACCAAGAGAAGTTTTTGTACTGGTCTTTGAGGGAGTTGCCCCACATGTTGAGACCTATAACCATGATATTTTTAGAACAGGGTTCATATTGCTCCCTCTGGCACTAACAACATGCCCTAGGGGTGCTTACTATCGATCATGTTCCTGGACGCTGCCAATACGATGGGGTGTAAAGGATGAGAGGCAGGCGATTTTAAATGTCAGGGAGCCCTAATTACCACAAAGCGGATGATTCTTATTTACTCAAGTCTTGCCCCCATTGTCGTAAGTTTTTACTAAGTTTGAAGGTATTCAAAGGTTAAGTCTGACCAGTTTTCCCCCCTTACTGATTTGTGGGGGAGAGCACAACCCCAGTGTCGGCTGCTTTACCATTTTGGGTGCTGTCCCTTTTTATTATTGATTTTTAGTAGTTCTTTATAATGGGGGAATTAACTTACTATGCTTGTTTTAATTATTCTAGTTTATATCTGTTTTAATGTTTTTCATGGGGTGTTCTTTTTTATATTTATGCTCGTGATGTGTTTCGGACTTTATGAACCAACTTTATAAAATGGGAAAAATCTAGAAGGCATTATTCATCTTCAGAAGATCAAGAAAATACAGTAACATGCTTTTACTTTTCTTTTGTGCAGCCCAACGTGTCGGAAATCAAAACAGGCTACCTGTCCATCATCATGGATCCTGAAGAGATGCCCCTTGATGAACAGTGTGATAGGCTTCCTTATGATGCCACTAAATGGGAATTCCCTAGGGAACGGCTGCAGTTAGGTAAGAAGAAATCTCTGTTCTATCACCCTCCCACTTCTCTCTCACCGTAGCGGCACAAAATCACTGAGTAGAAGGCCTAAGAAAAGACAATGGCTTGAAATCCGGGCTGCACTTAAACCTAAATAAAGTGTGATGTGTTCCAAAGATGATACTGATGAGAAAACAGAAGCCATAAGTTAGGGGAGCACATGGTATTGCACACCCAGCATGAAAC
Organism: Tonatia bakeri; assembly: GCA_004024845.1. Taxonomy (NCBI): domain Eukaryota; kingdom Metazoa; phylum Chordata; class Mammalia; order Chiroptera; family Phyllostomidae; genus Tonatia; species Tonatia bakeri. The sequence continues at coordinate 53,786 of PVIA01005139.1, forward strand.
TGGGACGTTTTAGAACAGGGGTGTCAAACTCATTTCCCCCGGGGGCCACACCAACCTTGCAGCTGCCTTCAAAGGGCTGAATGTAATTTTAGGACTGTATAAATGTAGCTATTCCTTAACTGTTAAGCTTGAGCTCGGCGCTGTCGCTGGGTAGAAACAAGGTGCCAGGTTGGATAAAACAAGGTGGAGGCCCACGGACTTGTGTTTGCCACTTGTTTTAGAAGTACTAATCGAGTCACCTTATATAACACATGCCGCTTAACTTTTCCGAGCTTTTTTTCATTCTTAAGAGAGAATATTAGTAATTGTAGCGGTGCTGTTTATATTCGGTCGCTGCTATGAGGTTGTAGTGAGGTAACATTTGGGAATGTGTTTTACAAATTTTAAACACTTCATAAGTGGAAGGTATTGGTTAACAATGGAGTCTCATTGAAAGAAGTTGACTGGGGAGGCCAAGTCCTTTACATAAAGAAGATATTATGAATGCCCACAGAGAGAGATTCAGTATTCCAGTAACTAATATGCTTCCAAGTAAGTATATCTTGACTTACATCTTATTAACAGATGTGTGCTCACACCTTCACCTGAAGAACTGGCTTGTATCTTCAGACCACCATAATTTGCTCCAACCCATGTGGTTCTTTCTCTTAATTGCTGGCATGGGGTTGCCCTCTATTCACTTATTCCACACATATGTATTGGTTATCTACAAGATATTAAACATCTTTCCAGGAAGCATTATGCTAAGCAAAATAAGCCAGGCAGTGAAAGACAAATACCATATGATCTCACCTTTAACAGGAACCTAAACAACAAAACAAACAAGCAAGCAAAATATAACCAAAGATACTGACATAGAGGATAGGCTGACAGTGACCAGAGGGGAGAGGGGAGGGAATTTCAGGGGAAAAGGGGAAGGGTTTACAGGAACAAGTATAAAGGACACATGGACAAAAACTAGGGGCGGGTGGAAATGGGAAGGAAGTGGGTGGGATTGGGTGGGTGGGCTGGAATGGGAGTAAAGGGGAGAAAACTGTACTTGAACAATGATTAAAATAAAATTAAAAAAAAGAAAAACATCTTCCAGGGGATAGGGAGATAGCAATGAGCAAGACAGACCTCACGGAGCTTGCATTCTATTGGGAACATTCATACTAAATATTACAGCATAATGTTATCTAATCATAGCATTACGAAGAATAATAGGGCAAGTTAAAGAAATATAGAGTAAAACATCATTTTATTTGTTTAAAATTTTTATTTTTTAATGTAATGTGTATTGTATTTTTTCCATTACCATTTATTCCCCTTAGGCCCTCTCCCCCTCTGCAATCACCACACTGCTGTCCATGTCCGTGAGTCCATTTTCCTTTTTGCTCAGTCCCTCCATTGTTGTTTTACATGGGGTGGTCCAGAAAGGCCTCCTTCCCCCAACCAAGATTTCTGACTCAGCTGTTACGGTGCCCATCACAAGCAGCCAACTTTCCCTTTTTCTCTGGGGTCTTTCAGTGGCTCCTGCTCATTTCCGCTTCTCATTTCTGCAGGCAAAATCCTTGGTCACGGTGCCTTTGGTAAAGTGGTGGAGGCCTGTGCCTTTGGCATCGACAGAGCTTCAACTTGCAAAACCGTGGCAGTGAAAATGCTGAAAGGTAATGTTTATATTCTTTGGAGGCCATTGGCAAATATCTGCAAGGATGCTTGAGGTCAGGTGGAAACCAGACTGTTAAAGGAATCAAGTTAAAAGTCATGGAGGGAGGTAACTCCAAGTAACTTCCACCCTCATTGGACCCATGCTTCCCATGGAAACCGCAGCCATGGACACGAGGCAATTATCATGAAACCTAATGTGTCCGTTTATTTGTTCCTTTTTTTAAATTTATTGTTGTTCAGTTATAGTTGTCTGCATTTTCCCCCACCCCAGGCAATCTCACCTCCCTCCCTTGCTTCCTCCCTCCCCCTTGGTTTTATCTATGTGTCCTTCATAGTAGTTCCTGAAAACCCTTCCCCCTGCTGTTCCCTCCCCACTGCCCTCTGGCTGTTGTTACATTGTTCTTAATTTCTGTGTCTCTGGTTATAAAATTATGGAACACTTCATGAATTTGCATGTCATCCTTGCACAGGGGGCATTCTAATCTACTCTGTATTGTTGCAATTTTATTATATGTGCTGCTGAAGCGAGTGCTATTTGTTCTTCTTTTGTGTTCAACCACATAAATACTAAACTGAAGACTCGAGGTCTTTGGTTTTGGTAAGACCCATATGAGTCAGCAGTGGTATTTGACCACCCGTTTTCCTACATGGTGTTCCATTGCAGCAATGGAAGGGGATGTTACAGAATATTCTTGGAATGGATTCTAACTGGATTCTGCACTGGTCAGGCTACAGAAAACTGTAGTGTGGTTTCAACATTGAATAGATAAACCTGTGTATGTTTAAACATCCCAATACCATCCAGTCCATGCTCCTGACTCCACACAAAAGAGACTTAAATCCAACTTGGCCAATTCACCAACCTTGTAAGATAATAGTGCAGAAAAAGTTTATCACAAAAGAAGTAGCTACTGAAGGATGTCCTTTTCAAAATGAGAAAGCAGGAAAGTAGTTAAGGATGTTGGTACACAAATCTCCACGTGCAGGGTGGGCTAGTGCATGTGAAGATATTACTCTCCCATTTACAATAGTGTTTGGAAAGCACAGAAACAAATCATTGTGTTAAGGACTTTTCTGCCAGTATTCTTTAGCATTAAAATAGGGTCTCCTATGCTCCTGCAACCTTTCCCAGGAGAAACAATTCTTTTGTGCATTACTGTGTTTATTGCAAGCAGATTGTGCAACTTCCAGTGAGTTCAAGGCTTTGATGTCAGAACTGAAGATCCTCATTCACATTGGTCACCACCTCAATGTGGTGAACTTGCTGGGTGCCTGCACTAAACCTGGAGGTAAGGAGTCTCCCGTACCTGGCCAGAACTGCCTTCTAGGAGTCAGAGCTCTCAGAGGCGAGCTGGGCCCAGTTTAGACAGGTCTTGATGTATGCATGTGAACTTCCTCTAACTTAAGAGGCTCCCTGCAATGCACAGAATCTCCAGAGCCCATGTTATTTGACCCCTGTTCTAGGAAATACTGTGCCATATATAAGGGGATTGGATGTATCTCTAAAATTTTTGCCAGCTTGAGCATCCTGTGGAATCTCAGACACATTAGTTGAAGAGAAAACATTTGGGCGCTAAGGAGGTATGCCAACATATTCAGGGGAGGGTGTCCATAGCCTAGTTTTGTTACCCATCTTAGCTTTCATCTTCTTCGGTTAGCACTATAGCCTGAGGCAGGGTTTTACCCATCTAGTCAATAGCAATTCTGCAACCCTTGTGTATTTACAGATTTGAACTTATTCTTTCAACTACACCAAAAGCCCTTTAGTTATTTCTGTATTGCAGTGCTTTTCAAAAGTTCTCTCTTTCATTTAACTTGATTTTAAACAGCAAGGGGCTTGGACAGTGTACTGGGAACGTGGTGCAGGGAAACTACACAAATAAATAAAAGAGTCCTTCAGGCCACATACAATTTGTGGTGTTGGCAAGCACAGAGAAATGTAGGCTGCGGGAAACCTGCAGAGAGACTTAAGCCATGGAGGGACACAATGACAACTGAGAGATTCATTTTAGCAGGATATTGGTGGTGGGGGCAGGGCAGCAATGTGGAAGATGCAGACAGGAGCCCGGGTTAGTCAATGGGTGAAAGGTGCGGCTAGTTGGGTGCTCCTTTGCCTTCGCCATTACAACTGTTAGCTGCCTCTGGTCAGGGGCCCTGTCCTCATCATTGGTGTATTCCTCATGTTAGCCAGTCCAGGGAATACCACAGCAAAGTGCATTGTGGTTTACTGGCCTTAATTTCCCCCTTCTGCCAAATCTTCCCTCACCCAGCTATTTCTGGGATCAATTGCCAATGCATTCAGCACAAGTAGTCAGTCGACTGGCTCATAGCTAGAAAAATCCCATGTGAGATTTTAGGAGATTTCTGGTCAACAGAGGACCAGGACAGGGCTAGCTCAAGAATTGGCTGGCCTTCATCATCATTTCTGGCAACATGACTGTGCACATTACCCTGGGCAGGTCCTCTGATGGTCATTGTAGAATTCTGCAGATACGGAAATCTGGCCGACTTTCTGAGAGGGAAGAGAGGAGATTTTATTGCTTCCAAGGTAGGTTTCCCCAACCGATCCCTACACTTTCTCTTCATTTTTTCATACTATCTGAATATTTTCTGATGTTAAAAAAGGAGAGAAGAGTGGATAGCAGAGGCCAAAGAGCTGCTGATTGGGGCATGGAGGGTATGCATTTCTGCATCCAATACAGCCTTGAACTTGATGACCTCTCAAGTTTCTCTTATACAGAAAACTCAGCATGCTCCGGGCATGGGCCGAAATGACATTGTTGGATAGTGTCTCCCTCAGTTTGCAATATGAGATACAGACTACTTTGCTACTAGCCCAGCTACCATCATGCCTTTATTCTTCTATAGCCATCAACTCAGCTTTCTGTTATCACCTGAAGCTCTGGGAAAAGGAACTTTAAAAAAAATTGAATGTATTGGTGTGGCATTGGTTAATAAGGCGTATAGGTTTCAAGTGTGCGATTCTAAGGTCCCTTCATTTGGATAGTTTCCAGCCCTGAGAAAATCAATGGTCAGGGGCCTATATCACCGAAGTCCCAATATTCCCCTCCTCTCACTTTCCTGCTTTCTGTAGGTGGACACACTGCCCCTGCCTTGTCTCTGGGGAGACGTAGCTGTCTCTATTTCCCAAAGCACTGCAAAGCACTGTATCAGTCACTGCTTTATTTAGAAAAATACCTGATGTTTTAAAATGAATTCAGAAAAGAGTCTCCAGAACCCAGGGTGTCATGTGACCTGGTTTTCTGAACCTACCTAGCAATTTGTTAACTCCAACCCCAAGTTCCCCCTCTACTCTAATTTTAGCAAAGATAAAGGGAGTTCTGGTAGTTAAAAATAGAGTGTGTCTTCTTTGTATGACATACGCTCAATTTCTAAGCACAGAGCTCAGCTACCCTTTGGAGTACCATGTGGCACCGGTTATCCTGGCCCTGTGGAGGCCTGCTGGTTTACAGAGCAAGGGAACCCCTTCAACAGCCAAATCTGGGATGTTTCCTCTCATCAGACATGAGTCCAGTGACATCACAGCATAGGGAACAGAGCTCCAGGCTAAGAGTCAAACTCTCAGCTCTCTTCCAGCCTGTCTTTGAGCAGTTCCCTTCTACCTATCTAGGCCTCAGTTTTCCCAATAGAAACCTGGGGTAGGATGGACCAGATCGTGTTTAAGTCTCTTTCCACTCTGAGGATCTATTTGGACTCTCAGGTACCACTCAGTATGGATAGAAAGATGAAGACCTTTCATGATTCGGACTGCAAGTCCTCCCAGCTGGTCAAGCAGCGTCTGGAGAGTGTGGCTAGCACAGGAAGTTCCACCAGCTCTGGCTTCATTGAGGACAAGAGCTACAGTGAATCCGATGAGGAGGAAGAAAGTAACCGCCACCTTCTGGGGGGCACGATGACCCACCGAGTAGGTATGTGGAGTTGTTTTCTGGCCAACCCTCAAGGCTTCTAGAGGTTTGAGGATAGGGGTTGCACTGGGGGAGTGAGGCCACTGCCCAGCAAGATTAGACTGTGGTGGAGTGCGGTCACCCAGAGCGCCTTGTGTCTTCTTCCTCTGTAACTGTTGCCATGCATCTTGGACGACATTGGCTTCTAGGCTCAGCTTGCACTTTCATTGGCAAACAGAAATAGTTTACAATGACACATCGGTTTAGACCTTTACTGTTTCCAAGGCATTTTCCAATAAATTCTTTCCTTGAGCTTTATGACTGTCCTGTCAGATGAATAAGGATGCTTATCTCCATTTGACAGAGAAGAAGCTGGTATTATATAAGTATGATAGAATATACTTATATACTTATTATATTATAATAATACACTTACAAGTATGTTCTATAAGTATACTTCCATAAGTATATTTATATTCTGTAGGTATAATGTAAAATATACTTAACAGATATTGCCTGATAGTCAAAATAGTTAACACGTATGTAAGGTATTGAGAAATGGCTAGGAATCTGAAAATATTTTACAGCTTAAAATATTGACCAAATGCTTGCACAGGTAGAGACCAATCAGAATAGGTGTGTGATGTAGCCCTGGAGCAGGGTCGTGGGGTTTTTGAAATGTGCTCAAGTCTGGGCAGGATTGGGAGAACTGTAGTGGAGAGGACACCTGAAGAGCTCGTTAGAGTAGCTGTTTACCAGAAAGTATGGAAATATTTCAAGAACAAGCAACTCTAATTGCTGTACCACTGTCTTCCACCTCACTACTGATCTGGCTCAGCTAAATAAGAGAAGTAGGAATTGAACACAGGCCACCCACTTCTTTCCATGTTACTCCCCACTCCTGGTTTTGACTGACAGGTTCAAGCACTGACTTTAGGTTTCATGTGTCTTATTCTTCCTGAGTTTTCTCCCTTACACTGGAATCTACTGGTGCCACTGATCTTCCTGCCTCTGTTACTCGTATTGTCCTCTTGGTCACAAGTAAACTGTGTATGATATCTGTCTGGTGTTAATGCATGATGGGACATCACGTGGTCTGAGAGTGAGAAGATTGGGGTTTTATTACTGGCTCTCACTGACATACTTTGTGACCTTGGACAGGTCACACCTCTTCTCTAGGCTTTGTTTTCTCTACTTGTAAAATGCCAGTAGACACATGGGCTAGAATCTTTGTAAAGGCCCTTATAATCTTAATATGTTGGTGGTAGAGCATCAGGGAGGACATGGGAATTTCTGAACTTTGCATCTATTGACAGAGATTGGGGGAAGTGATCTAGTGAGAAGTGTGGTATGTAGTGACTATATGTTGTGATTACAAAAACTCACACCTGTGATTGCCACAAATCATGGGAATTTCCTGAAAATTCCCAACCTTTGGCATCCCATAGACATCTTTCAGGTTCTTTCTTGCACCTACAATTGACAAGGAAATATGTCAAAGCAATTCGTTCAATTTGGTGGGGGGCTGGGGGCTAGTCAATCCCTGAGCTGTTGAATCCCTGAAGACATCTTGGTAGATTACGTTGATTCACAAGAGTATATGCGTATCACTTAAAAATACACAGGAGGTCATAGGAGAGTACGGTATGCCAAGGTCCTGTTGTTAAAAATCTTTGCCTCCATTTTGCAAGCTTTTGTGGAAGGCAGGTCTTTCTTCCTCTCTAGTTCTCCCCTACTGCTGTCTCTACAAAATTGTGGGGAAGTTTTCGACCACCAGTCTTTTTCTCCAACCTTCTTTTTGCTTTTCTAGATTCGAAGAATCTCTATAAGCACACCCTCACCTTGGAGGACCTGATCTGCTATAGCTTCCAAGTGGCCAAGGGCATGGAGTTCCTTGCTTCCAGAAAAGTAAGTGTTCATTCATCCTTTTCATTCATTTCTATTGTTTGTGGAGGAAGGGGAGGTGGATTTCCAAAATACCAGTATCCATAGTAGCTTTTTTAATAGTCCACTCTTTTTATTTTTATTTTTGTTGTTTATTAGGCAAATATTTTTAAGTATATTTTACTGATTATGCTATTACAGTTGTTCCAATTTTTTCTCTCCTTTACTCCCTCCACCCTGAACCTCCTACCCTCTACTATTCCTTCCCTTAGTTCATGTCCATGGGTTGTACATATAAGTTCTTTTGCTTCTTCATTTCCTATACTGCTCTTGACTTTGCCCTGTCTATTTTGTGCCTAACAATTATACTTCTTATTCCCTGTACGTTTTTCCCCCAGTCTCTCCCTCCCTGTCCACATTGATAACCCTCCATGTGATCTCCACTTCTGTGATTCTGTTCCTGTTCTAGTTGTTTGCTTAGTCTTTGTTTTGTTTTTTAGGTTCAGTTACTGATAGTTGTGAGTTTGTTGTCACTTTACTGATCGTAGTTATTGATCTTCTTTTTCTTAGCTAAGCCCCTTTAATGTTTCATATAATAAGGGCTTGGTGATGATGAACTCCTTTAGCTTGATCTTGTCTGGGAAGCACTTGATCTGCCCTTCCATTCTAAATGAAAGCTTTGCTGGATAGAGCAATCTTGGATGTAGGTCCTTGCCTTTCATGACTTGGAATACTTCTTCCCAGCCCCTTCTTGCTTGTAAAGTTTCTTTTGAGAAATCAGCTCTGACAGTCTTATGGGAACTTCTTTGTAGGTAACTGTGTCCTTTCCTCTTGCTGCTTTGAAGATTCTCTCCTTATCTTTCATCTTAGGTAGTGTAATAATGATGTGCCTTGGTGTGTGCTTCCTTGGGTCCAACTTCTTTGGGACTCTCTGAGCTTCCTGGACTTCCTGGAAGTCCATTTCCTTTGCCAGAATGGGGGTGTCATCCTTCATTATTTTTTCATATAAGTTTTCAATTTCTTGCTTTTTTTTTTTTTTAAGAAATTTGTAGATATGAGTGCTTTCTGACTATGTGGAAGGAAGTCCAGAGAACCTGTGGTCCTCTCAGCAGGTGTTGTATTTAAGCAATAGAATGAAGACTTGAAAACAAGAAAATTTTCCATAGTTCTAAAGACTACAACCTACGATGCCTGAAGGTGTGGGGATGAGGGAATATAGCTGAACAGAGAGCTTGATGTTGATTGTGAAAGGCTTTGAACATCATACAAAGAAATTGGAACTTTGATGGTTTCTAACCATCACGAAAGGCAAAAAATTTTTAAGTAGGAACATGCTCAAGTTTGTTTAAGGAATGGGACTTTGGGGGCCAAAGTGGGCCAGGGAGTAGTTCATGGGGCTAGACTAGAGGCACAGATAACTGTTCAGAAGCCTTTGCAATGGTGTCAGTGAGGGAAGACAAGGGTCTCTGTGACACAGGGTACTAGCAGTAGAATGCAGTGTGTAGAAGAGATATATATTCTAAGGTAATATCCCAGTGTCTGAAGGACCAAACAGTAGTGGTTGGCAAATGGGAGGAACCATTCCATTGTAATGGAGATTCTGCCCACTGAGCCAAATTTCAGAATAAACTAACTCATCAGTCTCTCAGTGAATTTTAGCTTAAACCCTTTTATCTGAAGCTGAGCACTTCTGAGATACTTTCCTATTCTGAATGTTCATTCCTTTCCTTTCCACATTCAATAACCTGGCCTTTCTCCTGGCTGAGAAGCCATAAGCCTGCGCCATCCTAGAGTCTGGCAGCCCTCTGAGCCGCCTTTGTGCTTTTCCTTCAGTGCATTCATCGGGACTTGGCTGCTCGGAACATCCTTCTAACTGATAATAACATTGTGAAGATCTGTGACTTTGGTTTGGCCAGAGACATCTACAAAGACCCTGACTATGTCTGGAAAGGAGATGTAAGTTCAAGATGCACTGGCACAATTCCCCAAGCCCAGGCCCTTGGAAACTGTTGGTATTACGGATGTTATTTCATGGCTCTCTCCCATTTTGGCTTTCCAGGCAAGACTCCCGCTTAAGTGGATGGCACCTGAAGCCATTTTTGACAAGGTTTATACTATCCAAAGTGATGTGTGGTCATTTGGCATCTTGCTGTGGGAAATATTCTCTCTGGGTAAGTGTATCTTTCTGTTGCCACCTCCTTGCTATTCCCAGTCAACATTGGCTACAATCTCAGAACTTGAAAGACCTTGATCTGTGGATACAATGGCGTCTGGCAGAAATCAACAAAATGTGTCTCATTCATTTACTGATTGATCTAATTTATTCACAAAATATTTATTGAGAGCCTGTTGTGTGCCAGGCATTTTAAATGCTGGAGATACGGTGGTAAACAAAGTAGATGATAATCCCTGCCACCGTGGAGCTTGCCCTCTAGTCAGAGTAGAACAATTAATCAGCAAAACATGGAAAATTTTAAATAGTGTTAGGTAGTATGGAGAAAAATGTAGAAGAGATTTAGGGACTATTGGTATGGAGTAGAACGTGGGTTAGTTTTTAAATTGAACGGTTAAGGGGGGACTCACAGAAAGTGAAGTGCTTCAATAGAGGCCTGAAGAAATGAGCCATGTGGCTATCTGGGAGAAGAGAATACTGCACGAGGGAAATAGCAAATGGAGTGTGCCCAGTGAGTTTGAGGATAGGACAGGAGACCACTGTGGCTGGAGTGGATGAGCAAGCTTAAGACTAGCTGGAGGTGAGCTTAGAGAAGGAAGGAGGTGCACACATTAGACAGGGCTGTGTTGACACACAGAGATTAAGGAACTTCTTAAAGACTTTTCAAAGAGCCAGAATTTGAACCCAGCATGTCTGAATCCCAAGCCCCACTTTTAACCACCGTGCACACTGCCAAACTTACCCAAGCCACAGTGCAGCATCAGTGTTTCTAAGTGCTGTGGAACCCTGAAGAAAGTAGCACAGGAAAACTGGAAACCAGTCTTCTAGACTCCCAGTCACACATTCCTGATACCTGGAGGGAAAATGTTATAGACACCAGGAAGCCTAGAGACAGTGCAATACAAAGCTTTAAAAAAAAACAACAATGCTCTAACATCAGATTCTCCTCCTTCCATGACTCTGAATCAAAGGCCTGTCTGTCATACAGAGAGGTTTTTAATTCAAATCAGCCAGACATGCCTATTTTGGAGCAGAGTGCACCTAACTCACATAATAAATATTTTATTAAGCATTTGTGTCATTGAATATAGAGGAGGATTCAAAGGTTTATAGATCACTGAGATCACGTGATTGGAAGATGCTTGCCTTGCCCACCCAGGCTGCTTTGGCCCACATCTACAATGTTTGGTCTTTCTACTCTCTGAGATGAAAGCTATTTAAGAGGCGGGGAAAGGTGTTTGAGCAAGGGGGAACTGACACAATTTGGTTTTTATCCAAGTCACATGTGGAATCAAATGGTAAAGCAGTAAATTACAACACTGTCAATAAGAAATACTGATATACCAGACAACTTGAATTTCAGAATAGGCTTCTCTCTACTGGATCTTTGCTCAGAAAGGAATGTCTACCCACAACCCATCCTATACACATAGCCTTCTGAAGAGAGGCTTCATGGGAAGGAGGTAAGAGAGCTGCTAGCACTCCTTTCTCCAGTGCATCCCAGGATTTAGAAGCACTAACACCACACTATCCAGTATGCTGAGGAGAGCAAGGTGTCTAAATGAACAACATTTTGAGACAGATGAATGTTAACACTTGTTCTTTTAACTTTTTTTTTAGGGAAATCTATCATATGGATTACACATTTTCTTGCCTCAATAAACTCTTCCAACACGCCATTGCTCCTACTTCCCTCCCTCTCTTATTCCCTTATTTTTCTTCTCTTTGCCTTCCTTCACCTTTCTCCCACTTTCCAAATTAACTTCCAGCATGATCTGAATTTCATAGCCCTTGGTATCCACTGATCAATCAGATTATGTCTTCAGTAACACCACATCTTTTGTTTTTCTTGGTTATATTTCTTGTAGCTGCAGTTCATAGCCTTTTGTGACTATTTCTACGAGCAGACCCTTCAGGTAGCTGAAAAGCCTAGCTACTAGATAAATACAATGTTATCAAATCACATCTCACTGTTGAATAATAACACATGGAATAACATAGCAATTTTTCTTTAAAGAAGTTCAGCATTTGTAGAAAGTACATAATAAGTAGACAGAAAATGCTCTGTCAATTCCAAAGTACTAAACCAATCAGAGATATTATGATTATTTCATTTAACTGTTGTAACTTCCTGTTGATCAGAATAGACATTATTAGACAAAGTTTATAGCTGAGAAAGCTGAGCCTCGGAGCAGTACTGATGCACATGAGGCCACAGAAAAACTAGTGGGCACAGCCAGGACTCAAACCCTCAGTGTGATATGAGCCTCAGTGTCCTTTCCTAGAAAAGACTTTCCTTGGAATAAACACTGAAGTCATGGAGAAATTGAGGCAGGTAGGTAGTTGGAGTCCTTGCCTAAGCCTGGAATTTCAATTCTTTATCCCAAAACAAGAGAGATCACTAGCCAATGGGCCATCTAGGATGAGACTATTACAGGCATAGGGAACAGGGAGTCCACAGGCCCAGAGGCTGAGGCATGTTTGATGTTTTGAGAAGCACAGGGAGGTGATTGTTGTAGCCGGCAGGCACTGTGACGTGCACTGTGGTGGACGATAAGGATAGACAGGTAGCAAAGAACAATGTCAGGTGATGCCTTCCAGGACAGGGTAAGAACTTGGGATAGAGGTGAGACAGAGATATATTGCCAAAGGGCCGTATACATAGAGAAAGATGACATATGTGACTCCGAGTCAGACATGAGCTTGAATCCCAGTGGCACTGCTCATTTAGCTATACCAATTTAGCAGGCTGTTCCTTCAGTCTGAATTCCAACTTCCTCATCTAAAAAGGAGGTTAACCATTATCACAAGGTTGTTACATTAAAGTTCTACTTGAACTATAAAGTGCCATGTACATGTTGGTGTATTCTCCAAAGGGTTGATATTCCAGTCTCCTGAACCATAGATTCTTTTTTTTTTAGTCTTTATCTTTTACATATTTTGATATAAATTACTTTATTGTTGTTCAGTTATAGTTGTCTGCATTTTCTCCCCACCACTCCCCCCCACCCCAGCCAAACCCACTTCCCTCCCTTGCTTCCACCCTCCCCCTTGGTTTTGTCCATGTGTCCTTTATAGTAATTCCTGAAAGCCCTTCTCCCCACTGTCCCCTCCCCCCTCTCCTCTAGCTATTGTTAGATTATTATTAATTTCAATGTCTCTGGGTATATTTTGTTTGCTTTTTTTCTTTTCTTGATTATGTTCCAGTTAAAGGTGAGATCATATGGTATTTGTCTTTTAACACTTGTCTTACTTCACCATAAAATGAAAAAATTAATAAAATAAAGTAACAAGATATATAATTAATATACAGAAATTTGTCATGTGCTTATACACTAATAACAAATAATCAGAAGGAGAAATGAAGAAAACAATCCCATTTATAGTTGCATCAAATAGAATAAAATACTTAGCAATAAGCTTAACCAAGGAGGTGAAAGACCTATACTCTGAAAACTATAAGACAGTAACAGGACACAATTAAATGAAAAGATATACTATCTCATGGACTGGAGGATTAAAATGGTTAAAATGACCTGTAAAAAATGGTTAAAATTCCCCCATGCAATTGACAGATTTAATGCAATTCCTATCAAAATATCAATGTAATTCTCAAAACTAGAACAAAGAATCCAAGAATTTCTATAGAACCAAAAAGACCCTAAATAGCCAAAACTGTTGATCAGAAATACAAAATCTTGATAAAGGAGATTGAAGTTAGAGATATCATGCTTCCTGACCTGAAACTACACTACAAAGCTATAATACTCAAAACTGTATAGTACTGGAACAAACACAGACACACAGATCAATGGAACAGAATAGAGAGCTCATAAATAAATCTTTGCTTTTACTGTCAACTAATCGATGACAGAAGTAAAAATATACACTAGAGTAATATGTTCTGAACAACAAAGTATGTCTGTATTTATATACTTTATGATGTGATCACCAGATATATCTAGTAGTGGTGTGTCACTGTACTATACCTAGACGTATTTTTTTATTGCAAGTACCTCTCATACTCCTTCATCTTTTGCACCCATGCCCCCTCCTTGAACAATTATCAGTTTGCTCTCTGCATCTATAAGTCTGTTTCTGTTTTGGTTTGTTGTTTGTTCTCTTAGCACTTTTTAAGAATCCATATAAGTAAAATCATGTCATTTATCCTCTAACTTATATCACTTATCATAATACCTTGTAAGTTTATACATGAAGTTTTAAATGACACAGTTTCATTATTTTTATGCCTAAATAATATACCATATTACATCTTTTGTATTGATTCATACATTGATGGATAGCTAGGTTGCTTCTATATGTTTGCTATTGTAAATAATGTTGCGGTGAACATACGGTGTACATATCTCTTTCAATTCGTGTTTTCATTTTTATAATGTAAGTGTCTGGAAATAAAATTGGTGGGTCATATAGTACTTCTATTTTTATTTTTCTGAGAAACCTCCACACTGTTTCCCATAGTGGCTGCACCATTTTACACTCCCACTAAGAGTACATGAAAGTTCCCATTTCTCCACATCCTTGCCATCCCTTATTGTTTGTTGACCTTTTACTTATAGCCACTTTGACAGGTGTAAAGTGTTATCTCATGATTTTCACTTGCATTTTTATGATGACTGGTAATGTTGCACATACTTGATATTTTTGTTGAGCATCTGCATGACTTCTTTGGAGAAATGTCTTCTCAGGTGACTTGCCCATTTTTAAACTTTATTTTTATTTTGGACACTGTTACAGAAGTCCCCATCCTCCCCCCCGGCCACCTCCCCTCAGCCCAGCCCCCTCCTCCCCTCTGGCCTTCACTACACTGTTGTCTGTGTCTATGTGTCATACATATATGTTATAGTGTCCCTTTGGTAGTGTCATATTTCCTTGATCCCTTGTGTTCCTTGTAGCCTTGTATTGGTGTCTGTCACCATCTTGAATCTCAGAGTCCTAGAAAATGTATTATAGAATTTTCCTAACTATTGAATATAAGCAACCAAGTAAGAGTCATGAGTTTGGCCACATAACTTACCCATACACAGACAAGATGTTCAAAGAGACTTGTGGTTTGATCATTTCTAGTCTCTTAACATACTTGGAACTATGATTTAAACTTGGGAGATGTGCTTTTTCTTTACCATAAAACATTTTTGTAATTATTTTTTTCACTTGTCAACATGAAATTTACTCTCAGTCCTTATTTCTTTTTTGGGTTTGGGTACCACAAAGACTACATTTCCAAGTAGGAAACAGGTGTCCACACTGGGTGGAAATCTCCTCCCTTGTTGTTCTTGAGGCCTGGGATGCATTAGAATGTTATAGTTAAAGTATAATATGAGAAGAGCATTGAGAGACTGCAGAAACAGATGTTTTGGGATTAAAAATAAAATCACCCACCTTACATTGAAAGGTAGGTTACATTCCAGCAAATCACAGGTAATGGCTGAACATATCATTTCAAAGTATGAAATTATTGCTTGGCTGCATAGCTCTCAGTTGGTTAGAGCATTGTCTTGATAGACCAAGTTTCAGGTTTGATCCCCAATCAGAGCACACACAAGAATCAACCATAAGTAAGTGGAACAACGAATCAGCTTCTCTCTCTCTCTCTCAAATCAATAAATTAAAAAATTTCAAAGCATCGACTTATTGCCAAGTCAATGGAAATTCCTTGGTACTTTTAAAAACCTTTATCGTCATCTCAAAACAATTTATATATGTGGTTTCTGGGAGAATTATTTATGTGAGGCCTCTAAATTGTCAGGGTAGATGGAAGTTCTGTGTCACACACTCTATACAGATCTGGAGCTATTTGCCACTCCTCAGAATTTCTTTTTAAGTCTCAGTCTTATGAGATCCTGATGAGTTGCTTATTTCATGGGAAAGAATAGGATGTATGTTTTTTCTTATTTCTCAGGTGCCTCACCATACCCAGGAGTGCAAATAGACGAAGAATTCTGCCGTCAGCTTAAGGCAGGAACACGAATGAGAGCTCCTGATTATTCCACTCCTGAAATGTAAGTTCTTCACGCTAAGGGTCATCAGACTAAATTACTTTGGATGACAAGGTCAAAGTGAACATTCCAGATGATATATGATGACACGTGAAATCTTGTTCAATGCCCACATACTTCTTTTGCTTTTCTCAAGTATACAGACAAACCTCAAAGATATTGCAGGTTTAGTCTAGATGCTTACAGTAAACCTAATATTGCAGTACTGCAAGTCACACACAATTTTTGGTTTCTCATTGCATATACCAAACTGGAGCCAAGTTCTTGGGATCTTTGAATAAATCGATAAGTGAATCTAGAGAGAGATGTCAGAGGAATGGAAGCATGAGAGATCCCTTTATTATATCCCCTTAAAGTTTCGGCCATTTGGACTGCTATAATTCGACAGAGTCTTTTTTTTTTTTTTTTTTTTGATGCACAAACATGTATGAGAGATCTGTGCATTGAAACATATGAAGTTGGGCGAGTGGGGGTGGATAAGGGAGGTGGGAAGGGAGAAGAGCTGTAGGACTCAGCCCAGAGAGGAAAGGCATCAGGTTATGGCTGTAGCTCCCTTCAGCTGGAAGGAGCAAAGAGCATCAGTGGGCATTTCTGCAGGAGTGGGCAGTACAGGTGGCAGCTGAACCCTATGACCCAAGCAGGGACATAGCACATACATGTGGCTGTGATTGCCTGCAGTCAGCATTCTAGTCAGAAACAAAATCATAGAGGCTGACCACCTCCCCTGACCTTCCCAGAGCTAGAAACAGGCCCCAGAAGAACATGTAGCAGTGAGTGTCAGGTTGCAAAGAATATTATCTTCAAACCCAAGAATTAGTAATACAGAAACACTTTTTCTCTAAACAACAGGCACAGTTTGTGACTAATCCCGGGGTTGAGTGGATACAGAGGGGAGGCCACATAGGTCTACCAGCCACCATTACTGACAGAGAAAAGCAACAAAAGAAGCAGCCAACTTCCCCGAGTTTACTCCACCCCCACCCATCAAACCTAGACTGCCAGCAGCTTCTGGCAACAGGGCATAGCACTGGGATTTCACAGATTTAAAAACACATTGCCCACCACATTCCCCATGGGGGTTGGTTCCCTGAGACAGAAGTGAGCTGAATACATGAGACAAGCCCACCTTCCCAGAGAACACAAGCCATTTTCTATCACCCAGCAGAGGTCTGAAAAGCCAGAGCAATGCAAGAGAACTAAAAACTCATGATTCGGCACCACCTATTGGAAAGCAATAGAACGACTTCTTATCAGTCTAATAGAGAAGTAAGTGCCAGTCATACATAGATGCCTAGAAAGAGAAGGAATCCACCAAACACCATGAAAAACCAAGATAATGAGGCAGCTCAGAAATAAAGTAAAAAATCTCCAGAAAATATACTTAAAGACATGAAAATGTGTGATATAAATGACAGGAGAATTCAAGATTGCAGTTCTGAAAAAACTGAGATGCAAGAAAACACAGATAGACAGTTTAATGAACTCAGAAACAAAATCAATGAACAAAATGAATACTTTTACAAAGAGATTGAAACTTAAAAAAAAAATGAAAATCCTGAATGTGAAGAACTCGATAAAAGAGAGAGAATGAACTAGTAAGCATGGGAATTAGAGCTGACCAGATGGAGGGAAGAATTAGTCAT
This sequence comes from Tonatia bakeri, assembly GCA_004024845.1. NCBI lineage: Eukaryota > Metazoa > Chordata > Mammalia > Chiroptera > Phyllostomidae > Tonatia > Tonatia bakeri. Next base: position 71,061 of record PVIA01005139.1, read on the forward strand.
ATCAAAGATAGAAATCTAGAAATAATGCAAATAAAAGAGACTTAAGCATAAAAAAATAAAATGAATTATGAGAACTATCTGACTCCATCAGAAACAACAATCTAAGAATAATGGGCGTAGCAAAAGAAGAAGAGAGGGAGAAGGAAACAGAGAGCCTATTCAAACAAATAGTTGATGAGAACTTCCCAAACCAATGGAAAGAGCTAGATCTTTGAATCCAAGAGCAAACAGTACACCTAGTTACCTCAATCCAAAGAGGCCTTCTCCAAGGCACATTGTATTAAAACTGTCAAAAATCAATGACAAAGAAAGAATTCTCAAAGGCAGTCAAAGAAAAGAAAAGCATGCTTTATGAAGGTTATGAACCTATTAGGTTATCATAGGACTTCTCAGCAGAAACTCTAAACACTAGAAGAGAGTGGAACCAAGTATTCAGACTACTGAGAATATGGCTTGGGGGTAATTGGGAAGATATGATCTCAGGTGTCATCCATAGAAAAGTCAGAGAAGCAATGGGAATAAAAGAATGAAAAGGTTTTTTGGTATGTTTTTCAATCTTCAGCTACCAGACTATGCTTGACTGCTGGCACAGTGAGTGCACTCAGAGACCCAACTTCTCTGACCTTGTTGGGCGTCTTGGAGATCTCCTTCAGGCCAACGTTCAACAGGTAACCATTGCTTTCCTTTATTCTGTCATGTCAGCATCATTTTCGTGTTGTCTACTAAGTTACAGTTCTTGGAGCTGTGAGTACTTCTGTGTTGAACTATGCTCATATTCAGTCCTCAGAGAGCTCATCATCTAGTGTATGGGAGTTTAAGGGGAATAATTACAACATTATAGGAAAAGTGAAATAGGAAAACAGGGGAAATAATTAATAGACCTCTGAAGAAAGTACATGCAATTAGAGACAATATCATTTCTTCATTAAAATGTGAATGGAGAAATCCAAGATGGTGGAGGAGTAAGTGATTCCAGTAATATATTTCACAGAACTAGAACAAAGATTTCAAAAATCTTTTGGATCTTTGGAACAATAAAAGACCCAGGATAGCAACACTCATCCTGAGAAAGAACAAAATTGGGGGAATCACACTACCTAATAGCAAACTGTAGTATAAGGCCATTATAATCAAAACCGCATGGTACTGGCATAAAAGCAGACACATAGATCAATGGATCAATACAGAGCCCAGAAATAAACCCACATCTTTATAGTCAATTAATATTTGACACAGGAAGCAAGCATATATAATGGGCTAAAGATAGTTTATTCAGGAAATGGTATTAGGAAAATTGGACAGATTCGTGCAGAAAAATAAAATAGACCACCTTCTTATACCACACAGAAGAGTAAATTCAAAATGGATCAAAGATGTAAATGTTAGACTCAACCATAAAAATCCTAGAAGAAAATATAGGCAGCAAAATCTTAGACATTGCTCATAACAGTTTTCTTATTGGACATATCTCCCCAGGTAAGGGCAACACAAGGAAAAAATTAAACAAATGGTACTACATCAAACTAAAAGTTTTTTCACAGCAAAGGAAATCATCAACAAAATAATAAGACAATCCTCAGAGTGGGAGAACATATTCACTGATACATCTGATAAGGGGTTAATAACCAAAATTTACAAAGTACTTACAAAACTCCCTCTCTCTCTCTCTCTCTCTCTCTCTCTCTCTCTCTCTCTCTCTCTCTCTTTCTCACACACACACACACACACACACACCAATTAAAAAATGGGCAAAGGACCTGAATAGACACTTCTCCAAAGAGGACATACAGACAGTCCATAGACATATGAAAAGATGCTCAGCATCACTAATCATCAGAGAGATGCACATTAAAACCACATTGAGATACCACCTCACACCCATCAGTAGAGCTAACATCAATAAATCAACAAACAGCAAGTGCTGGCCAGGATGTGGAGAAAAGGAAGTATTCTTTTGTGCTGTTGGTGGGAATGCAGACTGGTATAAACCACTGTGGAAAGCAGTATGGAGACACCTCAAAAATTAAAAATGGATCTGCCTTTTAACGGGTGATCCCACTTCTGGGAATATATCAGAAGGAACCCAAACACTAATTCAAAAGAACATAAGCACCCCTATGTTCATCGCAGCATTATTTACAATTGCCAAGGTAAGATGAAAGAAAGAAAGATGTACTTGTGGGAACAAGTTGTTAAATAAAAAGGAGTCCGGAATTGGTGTTTTTCAAAATTTTCTGCCTCTCCAGATCGTAAAGCATGTGCTAAAATAAATGAACAGCAAGCCCAAGTGTCCATCAATAGATGAGTGGGTAAAATAACTATGGGATACTTACACGGTGGAATACTGTGTAAAAAAGAAGAAATTTTTACCCTTCACAACAGTATGGATGAACCTGGAGAACATTATGCTAAGTGAAATAAGCCAGTCAGAGAAAGACAAGTGCCATGTGATCTCACTCATATGTGGAATCTAATGACCAAACTAAACTAACAAGGAAAATGGGGACAGACTCATGAATGCAGAGCAGGATGACAGCTGGTGGGGAGGAGAGATTAGGGGGTGGAGGGACTAAGGAAAAAGGACTCGTGAACAGGGACAATAGTGTAGTGATTGCTGGGGGAGGGGGCATAAGGGGACTAAAAGTTAATAAAAAATACAATAAAGATTAAATTTAAAGAAGATCATTACAATATATACCATCATTGGTAAAAGTTAACCAATTAATAAACTTAGTTTTAAACAAACTTTAAAAATAAATAAAATATTTATTGAGCATCTAGTCTGTGCCAGCTATTGCAATGTACACTGTTGATTGACTGATTTTCCCCCCATACATGCATTTGTTTATTGCTGTTCAGTTACAGTTACAGTGCCCTTGCCTCATTTCTCACCCCTACCCCATCTCCCCCTACTCCCACAGTCAATCCCATCCCCATTGTCCATGCCCATGAGTCCTCTATTCGTGTTCCTTCGCCCCTTTGGCTTTGTCCATGGGTCGTTTATACATGTTCCTTGACTTGACCCTTCCCCTTCTTTCCCCATTATCTCCCTTTCCCCTCCCCTCTGGTAACTGTCGATGAACACTGTTGATTTAAAGATAAAAAAATACGACCTCTGACCTCAAGGAACACATAATCTAGTAAGCAAAAGGACTCATGGACATAGACAATAGTGTGGTGATTGTGGGGGGGAGGGTGATATAAGAGGGGTAAATGGTAATGGAAAAATACAACAAAAATAAAAGTAAATTTTTTTAAAGATTTTATTTATTTTTAGAGAGGGAAGGGAGAGGGAGAGAGAGAGAGAGAAACATCAATGTGCGGTTGCTGGGGGCCGTGGCCTGCAACCCAGGCATGTGCCCTGACTGGGAATCGAACCTGCGATGCTTTGGTTCTCAGCCCACGCTCAATCCACTGAGCTACGCCAGCCAGGGTAATAAAAGTAAATTTTAAAAAGAAATAAAAAAAGGTTTGTAGTAGAGTATGATGAATACCAGGAAGAAGGGATACCAGGGTCCTGAGAGATGAGCAGGAGTTAAACTGTTGGAAAAGTGCAAGAAGAATTCTAGGTAGAAGGAACAGCGTTTTTAAAAAATTGGTTTTGCCATGATATTTCTTTCATCATTAAAGATGGAACATATTTGCAGCTCAATAGTTTTTTTTTTTTTCTAGCCTACTTACTGCCAATAGAATTGAGGAACTTTAATGGCCTCTTTTCATTATATACTGTCTCTGTCCTTTTCACTGCATGTTGGCAGTGTTTCTGCTCATACAATTTCCTTAAAACTTTTGTGGTCTTCTCGTGAAGTTTATTAGGGTTCACTTTATTCAAATAAAACCATACCCACAAACTTCTGACATAAACATTTCTATAATTTAGAGTCTTCCTAAAACGTTGGAGGACAATCTCCTTAAAATTCCTTGAGACACTGTTGTTCTCTAGATTGATCTCTAGGCCATATTTTCTTGACAATGTCAGATTTATTCTTTGTTCAGAAGCTGTTCATTTATTTTAGCACATGCTTTACAATCTGGAGAGGCAGAAAATTTTGTAAAACACCAGTTCCTGATTCCTTTTTATTTAACAACTTGTTCCCACAAGTACATCTTTCTTCTTGCATTTTATTAGCAGCAACAAGAACAAGCCATACGGCACCTTCGATGTTGTAGTTGGAAATAACCTTACCCAGATCATTGAATGCATTAGTCAAATTTTCTACTTTTCACATAACAACAAGCAACTATATTGCTAATCTGTCTGCTAGTACATAATAAGGAACTCCTTTCAGTTTCTAATACAATGTTCCTCATAAGCAGCCTCCACTTTTCCGGCCAAAGTTATACAAATAGTCAGTTAAAAGTAATTTGTACTTTCACTGATGCGCTTATGTTTTGTTTTTTTAACATTTTTCATTGTTGTTCAAGTACAGTTTTCTGCCTTTTCCCTCCACCCCTCCCCACCACCTCAGCCATCCCCCCTCCCTCCCCTGTTTCCACCCCCCAATTGTTGTTGTCCATGTGTCCTTTTTAATTGTTCCTGCAAATCCTTCACCTTTCCCCCCCTACAATCCCTTCCCCTCTCCCCTCTGGTCACTCTTACATTTTTAATTTAAATTTCATTTTTCAATTACAACTTATGTTCAATATTATTTTGTATTAGTCTTAGGTTTACAGTGTGGTGGTTAGGTAATGATATACCTTACAAAATGATCACTCCGATATTTCCAGTACCCATCTGACACCATACATAGTTATTACAACACTGTCGACTGTATTCCCTATGCTGTACTATATACATATCCCTGTATATGTAGTAATTTGTACATCTGAATTCCTTCCCCTTTAAAACTTATCCTCTCAAACCCTCACCAGTGTAGCCACCATCAATTTGTTCTCTGTATCTATGAGGTTGTTTCTGTTTTGTTTGTTCATTTATTTTCTCTTTTAGATTTCACATGTAAGTAATATGTAGTATTTGTCTTTCTGTCTAACTTATTTCACTTAGCATAATTCCCTCTAGGTTGATCCAGGCTTTTGCAAATGGTAAGATTTCATTCTCTTTATGACTGAGTCATATTGCATTGTTTATGGACCACAGCTCTTCTATTCACTAATATACTGGTAGGCACTTGGGTTGCTTTCATTTCTTGGCTACTGTAAATAATGCTGCGATGAACATAGGATGCATATATTCTTTGAAATTAGTATTTGGGGTTGCTTAGGATATAAGTACAGAAGTAGAATCACTTGGTCATAAAGCAGTTTCATTTTTAATTTTTTGAGGCCCATGTTGTTTTTTACAATGACTGCACAATCTGCATTCCCTCCAACAGTTTGGGAGGATCCTGTCCTCTCCACATCTTTACCAACACCTGTTGTTTGTGATTTATTGATCAGAGACTTTAAGACAGCTGTAAGGTGATATCACAGTTTGGTTTAATTTGCATTTTCTCATGATTACTGATGTTGATCATTTTTTCATTTGCCTATTGGCTGTCTGTATGCCCTCTTTGGTGAAATGTGTACTCAGGTTCTCTGTCCATTTTTTAATTGGATGGTTTGTTTTTTGGTGTTGACTTGGATGTGTTTTTTTTTTAATTTTTTTATATTAATGCCTTATCACATGTATCATTGGCAAATATTGCCTCCCATTCAATAGGTTGTTTTCTTTTGCTGTTCATACCCAGGCTGATGCCAAATAGAGAGGAGTGCTTGACCTAGGAAGGATAGCATCTTTGGGCAGTGTGGGAAAGGTACTCAGTACAGGGACATTGGTGGCTGTCCCTCTAGCCCTCTCCCCAAAGCTACACAATCCAGTCTCTCCCTGTATGATCCCACTTTGCTCTGAGCCGAGGTCCCTCCATGGGATCCTAGGATGAGTGGCTGCAAAAAAGATTTTGTGTGCTGGCCCTTTAAGAAAGTACCTGGGTTTCTCACAGCTTCCTACCTCACCCTGGTGGTCAGAATCTGCTGGTTTCCACTGCCAGATGCTATGTGGGCTCCTCTTTCCAGCACTGGTGCTATGGGTTAGGGAGATTGAGACTCCACATTCCTCAGGGGGAATTTTTGCAGCTGAGATATCCATCCAGATTCTCAACCACCACAAGTGGGTACAAGACCATTCCTTTTGGCATCTCTGCCCTTCCTCCCAGTCTCAAGGTAGCTTCTTCTGTGTATTCTTAGTTATAAAACTTCTGTTCAGCTAATCTTTTGTTGTTTATTCAGGTTGCTTGTTCTGTAATTTAGTTGTTAATTCAGATTTGGTGCTCACAGGAGATGAATGTAACTTCCACTTACTTGCTGCCATCTTGGATCCCTTCATTGGTTCTCTTCATAAAGGACTTTCTACTTCTGCTCACTCCCTTCATCCCTTGTAAGATCGTTTATTTCAGAGGGGAGAGGATGGGGGAAGTTAAAGAAGGAAGAAGGGAAAATTCTTTATAAAACATTTTTTTAATAAAAAACACTGAATCCACAAGTTTGTAAGTACAGCCTTATTAACCAGCCTCTGTGGCACAAAAGGTGTGGTTCTAAATTGTTAAGCAGGGATTTTGAGGTAAATAGGAAAGTAGAGCAAACCTCTCAACTGTCCAGTGAAGGCCAGAAGCCCTTCTTATAGCCAGATGTTAGCAGGAAAGGATATCACAAATGCAAATTAGCATATTTGTACCTTGGGAGTGACGGACATGTCTGTTTCACATGCAGGATGGCAAAGACTACATACCTCTGAATGGCACTGGTGGACCACCTACATTCATGACCCTGGATCCTGTAGAGGAGACCATAAGCAATAACATCACCATGGAAGCCAGGTGAGATTCAGTAGCTTCTGCTTCTTTGAGATAATGGTTTGGAAAAGTATTAACAAGGATAGTTGTCTAGAATCAGTAATTTTTAAAGGGGGAGATCAATAAATTATACCCCTTTTTTTCCCAGAGTTCTGAACAAACTAAAACATAAGTGAGAGTGCCAATTTAAGGTCTTTGCTCCAGCTTTCTTGTTGCTATAAAGTAGATTAGAGAACTGGCTTACAGCTGCAGCCAGATGGACTTGTTAACATGATCCTGAATTAGATTTACCCTAAAATTTCAGGTTCCCCCTGAGGGAAAAGACACTTTTTTTTGCAGCCAACAAAGTCCTAAAGAGAGAAAGGACTTGGCAAAAACAGGCAATTATTTCTCACCAATCTGATAACTAACTTCCCTTCTCACAGTGAGGGGGTGGTTTAAGAGATTGGGAGGGCAGTGTGTTACTCTCACAGTGTGTCCTCCACATAGAAATGAGGAGAGATAAAAAACAGTGTTCCTGCCAACAGAGGATGTTGAATAGCAAGTGGAGAGGGCCCAAGGACAACTGAGGATAAGACTAAGCCCAATTGAATTCACTTCAAGAGAACAATGAACATATTAAATATCTTTGTGTTCAACATTATTAGGCACTGAGATGGTGGTCTTATTTTATGATAAGACCACTCAAAATAACTGACAATCTAGTAGCAATAGAAGACATGCATGATTATGAAAGAGTCTAGGAAGTTTTGTCAAGGGGGCATACATAAGTGGTGTGGATTAAGACTTGTAGGAATTTAGACAACAGAGAAATCAATATAAGGCTAAGACATTGAGGCAGGGTCTACATCTACAGTTGGGTAGTTTGTATATGACACAGGTGCTCAGCTCAGGGACCAAATGGTGACTGAATCCAGCTCATGTTCTACTTGACAATCCCTCTGCCCTGAAACAGCTCTATATGCCTAGAGAAGGCACACTTTTCACAGAACTAGTTTATCATTCATTAAAGTTCAGGGGGAGGATTCTGTCAACAAGGGATACCTTTTACTAATATACACAAAATATAAGATTGTCAAGGTCTTAGTAGAAGATTCCCAGAGAAGCTGAGGCTTACAGTGAGCCCACCAAGGATGAGCAGCATTTACGCAGCCGTTCCCAATCCCATCATTTAGTCATTGGCTGAAAAATTTGTATGATTCCAATGATACTGTGCTGGACCTAGGTGTAATGCAGCTCCATTATTTATCACATAAATGTTTTCTAAAAAGCTTTAGGTCTCAAAGTTTCCATATTTTACACATTGCCTTGTTCATTCAAGTCTAGCTTACTCTGCACTTCATTGGCATTTTGCTCGCAACACTGTAAGCATTTAAATGACAGCTGTAAGTCACAGCATGTTTCAGAAGAAAGACAATCATAGAGTCATTTCAGGTAGAGTGTCAGGCTCCAGCTATATACCCGTGTGCCCTAAGCCTGACTCCAAACACTGACCTCTATTGCTGTGTACTAATGATGAGACCCAGCAGCTGTGGCAGAGCATGACAACCGTCAGCCATCACAATAGATGACGTTGAGCATCTTTTCATATGTCTATGGGGTCATCTGTATGTCCTCTTTGGAGAAGTGTCTATTCAGATCCTTTGCCCATTTTTTCATTGGGTTGTTTGTTTTTCTGATTTTAACTTATCTGAGATCTTTATAAAGTTTCGATATTAATCCCTTATCAGATGTATCATAGGTAAATCACATCCCATAGGTTGTATTTTCATTTTGATGATGGTTCCCTTTCCTGTGCAAAAAATACAGGGTCTGGCACAAATATTGCTCCTTTCTATTACAAAATCTTTTGTTATGAAATCATAAGCACGTAATTCCATAACATAACAATATCACACTCAAGCACACCATGGGGCATTTTAGGTGAAACGTTCAAATTCAAACTATAAATTATTACACACATATTATTATCCTACCAACCACACTCAAGCAGGTACTACTTCTGCCTGACCCTATATTTATTTTTATGTATTCCTATTTTTTTGTTGTTAATATTTCCTTTCCACCCCAACTGCTACACCACCCACCAGAGAAAATATTGCTAAGGGAAATGTCAGGGCTTACTGCCTATGTTTTCTTCTAGGAGTTTTATGTTATGTTTTTGAGTCTTATATTTAAGTCTTAAATTGATGTTGAGTTTATTCTTACCTATGCTATAAGAAGGTGGTCTAGTTTCTTTTCTTTTCTTTTCTTTTTTCTTTTTTTCTTTTTTTTGCATGTATCTGTGTAATTTTTCAAACACCATTTGCGGAAGAGTCTGTTTTACCCCATTGCATATTTTTGCCTCTTTTGTCAAATATTCATTTATGATAGAGGTGTGAGTTTCTTTTGGGCTCTTTTCTGTTCCATTGATCTATGTGTCTGTTTTTATGCCAGTACCAGGCTGTTTTGATTGCTATGGCCTTGTAGTATGCTTTGATATTGTGCAGTGTGATACATCATATCTTTCTCAAATTTTCTGAAGTTATTCAAGGTCTTCAGAAGTTCACCATATATTTTTGGATTATTTGTTCTAGTTCTGTGAAATATGCCAATGGTATTTTGACAGCAATTATGTTGAATCTATAAATTCCTTTAGGTATTATGGACATTTTGATGTTAATTATTCTTATCCATGAGCACAGTACATGTTTCCATTTATTTGTATCTTCTTCAATTTCTTTCTTCAGTATTTTTTTTTTTGAGTACAAGTCTTTTTACCTCTTTGGAGAGCTTTCATTCCTCCTTTTACATATGAGGAAAGTGAGTGATAGTGAACAGAAGAAACTGGTCCAGGGTTACACAGTATTCTTTCTATAAAAGGAAGCATGATACCTCAAAGCTTTAAGTTAAACTATATGTAGTTGCCATTTTTATAGGCCAAAAATAGTCAAAGAAGATTTTAGAACCAGAAAGAGCTTAAATCCATCTAATCTAACTCTCTTTCCTCGTATTGATCCTACAGGTGAAGAAGTTGAAACACATGTCAATTTTCACAGCTCTGTAGAGTTTCCTGGGCCTTGAGGCAGTTTTAACAGTGAACACATGCCACATTGTAAATATTTTTAGTGGCTTTCCCCAATCTGATTAAAAACTGCCTGCCAGAAGAGACCACAGTTTTTATTTCTTGAGTTTCCCCATTTGCCTAGCACAGGGTCACCATAATTTGTGTAGACCTGCACTGACCTTTGGCTTCCCAACAGGGGAGAACTTGGTCTTTCCAAAAGAAGCTTCAACCTTCCTACATGTCTGCCAACATCTGGCATCTCTCTATCTAAAATATGCCCTCCTGACTCCAAAATGATCAGTTCTAGGCTAAGCATTTTTTTTCCTCTTTGACCAGCCTGAGCACTGTCATGAAGAACAAGGAGTCCTTTCCGAGGGAGAGTGAGATGGAGCTTGTGAAATATCGTTCAGCCCTTGACGCTGAAGAGGAAGACCAGATGAAAGAGACTTCTCTCCTGCCACTGGATTCTACCCTTGAATGCCACAGCCCACCGCCCGACTACAACTCTGTGGTCCACTACAGCACTGTGCACATATAACCTAGTACCAGTGCCCTTTGCCACCCCTTTCAAACTACTCCCTTTTTTGCCTCAGAAATCAACCAGTTCTGTTCACATTCAGGCCATAGTAGCAGAATTACGAATTTGGGAATAGAGAATGAGAAAAAGAACACCTTGGCAGAAAATCTCCATTCCTCACACCTTTTTGGGGCATAGCTAGCTGAAGGCAGGCCCCCAGGCCTGATAGAGACACACCATGATGTTCAGTCCCATTTCCCCTTCCTATTAAACACCAATGACCCTACCTGGATGTGCTCAGACTCACAACACATTCAATAATTCCATATGTCTCACCACCAGCTTTGCCCATTACACTTTTCATGAGGGCCATTAGAAGGAACCATCTCTGTTGACCCCTCAAAGACCCACAGAGCCTCCGATTAGGAACTGTGACCACATCGTGTTCTGATCTTGGCAATCAGCTTCCAAACAGGGCTTTGGTGGGCGTTTACCTGGATTTCTTTTCTTAAAAAAATTAAATCAGCCATTTTTGAGACCTGAAATGTACTAGGGTTTGCCAGTGGAGAGGAGTTGGCAGCTATTTGCCTGTAGCAGCACCCACAAGGCATCTCTAACGCTGCGTAGCCTCCTTTAGTTTTAAGCAACTGCTAGCAGTTCTAGTAGGAGTTGGCAATGTCCGGTATATTTAGGATGGTCTCCCTGTGAACTACCAGTCTCCTCACTTTCCTGTTGTTCCCATGGCAGAAAACATTTGCTCAAACTCATGTGAATTTCAAGAATAGAATGACTTGGACACATAAGCTCCCAGATCCACATATGTATCTATGTGGATTCAGACAAAAGCAATGAGGGCAGGGTTTGTGCTCAGTGCCCATCCAGATTAGCCTGTACTTCTCTGCTTCTAGAGATCTCCTGTCACTACCTCTCTGCCAAAGGACGAAAATATAGTTCCCCTGCTGCTGGCTAGAAGTTACTGTGATAAATACTGGCCCTTTCTGTAATCTCTTTGAAAAGCAACTATCCATTTGATTCTGACGAGGCAGGACCCCACCCCTCCACCTTCATCTTAAACCCTCATCTTTGGATTGTATGGTGAAACTATCCATTGATTTTTGAGATAGTGAGTCTCCTCTAATTAATGCTCACAGCACCAAAGAAAAAGGGAGTAAGCAACATTTTACAAACAAGGACCTGAAAAGATGCATGGTTCATTCCTACTTCCCATTTTGTAAATGGGAAAACCAAGAGCCAGAGAAATGAAGGGGCTTGGATGCATGTCTCCTGACAACTGGCCCAATGCTGTTTCCACTGTTTGGACCATGCAGACACTTGTGCATACACACCAACACCTCCTCTAATGTAAATGATGATGCGACTGGAATAGATCTTAAGAGTAGTTCTTTTCCTTCCTCATGGAAACAGGCCTGGGCTTCTGCTGCAGCTGCTGCCATCTCTTTTGTAGTGGCCCAAAGAAACCCAGGACTCTCAAACCCAGTTTTCACTTGTGACTTAAGAGCATTAGTGATGTAAAAGGTGAATAAAGCAAGCTACTCCCATTACTTGTCCATTCAAGAAATTTATAAAAAGGCCCAAAGACACAGAGGCCTTGGTCCTAGAAAAACAAGTTTGGAGACATTCAAAACCAAGAGGTAATTGCAAAGCTTATCATTCCCATAACTTAGCTTATTGACAATACTACACACAGTTGCTGCTTGGCTCAGAAAAAGTAGTGCCCATATGTATGATGGAAGAAAGGACGGGACAACCACCAGCCTCCAACTATTACTAAGGGAGTTGCCTTCCTCCAGATATTCTGCAGGAAGTGCTTTGGCAGCTGTACTCTGAGGAAATTATCCGAGTCAGCTTTGCTACTGGCCTAGGAAGACCCTGTGAGTTGAATGGAGGAAGGCTATAGTGAAGGGCCAAACCTGATTCCTCCCTCTTTCCTGTCTGCTGAAAAATGATGGCTCTAGATGTAGCAATAAATTGATCATTTGCCCACTCACCTGGTATGAAATCCCAGTCTTGATGGTCATCAGTTTTGCTAAAGACCAGCGTTACCTAACACAAACTTTATGTAGTGGGGTCCCCAAGAATAGAGTCAATGATGATCTTACCCTATTTCAGATTTCACTTAACGGGGAAAGAGCCTCTCAACTGTTCAAAAAACCAGTAATGCACATGGCTCTGCTACCCACTGTTTTAATGAAGAGAAGTTTATTCAATAATGTATCCGGCAAGAGAATTCACCTTTGGCAAGACATGTTTATATTGCACCTGCTTTATAAAAAGCTTTTTCTCGAGGCAGACGCTGACCAGAACTTTTAAGAGGACTTCATGTAGATACAGAGTCAATGTAAACATCTTCAGACAGTTCCAAGGACCCCTCACAACAGGTCTCAGGAACAATGATTTATAAAGAAATGGCCAGATTCCTATCCATAAGAGTTTGTGATAGGACACTTAGACCAGCAAACAATAGTAACATTTCAAAGTTCAACTGTTAAAAAGTTTGAAGCTCCAGATTTTGAATTGATAGGATTTATCATTTATCTTGTTAGTTGAATTATGTTCTGGACTGGCTTTCCTTGAATCAAAAGCCATATCAACAGCCAAAGTAGGCTGTCTTGGCAGAAGTACTTAAGGTGATTCCTTCCACTCCTTTACTAGTACTCTCAACTACTGAAGAGCTCTTGTCTCTGCCCCCCATTCTCTTGGGCCACGGCCGGGAAAAATCAGCACTAAGAGGGGGCTCCTCGCCTCTTTACCTCTTGAAGGGGGAAAACCCTCCAAGAATGTCACTTCTCACCTGAAGGGTGTGCAGATATCACTGCCCTCACCCAAGCATGTGAACAAGTATGGTGAGCCAACCAGCATCCTATGATCATGTGAAAGGTTCTTCTCCACAACCCACAGTGGATACACTATCCAAATGTTACTGTTTTGTGTTGATATTTTACTAAGCTATTTAAAACTTAACTACTCTTCCTCTTATTGGAGTACATTTTCATGTAGCTATATACACAAGTGATGTTTCAAAATTGTTATCCCATACCAAAAGTGCCATTTTAGAATGGCACCCTTTCTTCAGGAGAGACCTCACTCTATGGGAGGAACCACCTCTCATACGGAGGGAGCATGGTTTCCAATAATAGTTTCAAATGTCAGATACCTCATTCCTTTCTGGGATTTACTAGACCTTATCTTCTTATGTTGAACTCCTTCCAGTGTTCCAGGTTGGGCAAATGTTCCATCAGACTCTGGGTAATTCTTGCTCTGCTGATAGCTAGCTCCCTTTCACCCAAGAGGATGAGAAAGGGGAGGGGAGAGAATGGATTGGTATTGACTCAGGGACCCATCCAATTATTTGTAAGGTTCGGAAGTAGAGCTTAAATTGTTAAGGGAGTCCAACTAACCATGTTTCTCAGGGATTCTTGCATGGTCCCCAGGGGTATTTCTAGCTACTTATCTTTGTCTAATTTTGTTGGTAAAGTCTTTAAAATCTTGCACTTAACAAGATGAACTTTCCTTGTCACATTTGCTAGACTTTTTAACTTTTTGTTTCCACACCTTGGGGACAACAAGACCCATAAGGCTTAAAAAGACACTTTTTACTCTCCAGATGAAAATTCTGCAGCCTGTAGTATTCTCCTTAGGAGAATAAGTACACAGCTGGTTGATGACTTTCATTCTTTTGTTTGCCTCTTTAAACTTCTATGTACCCATGAGTGCTTAGCAGCAGCCTAGAAGCAGATTTCTTAGGGGATCACTTCCAGGAGTTGGAAAAGGTGGTTTTGCATGGCTTGGAAGGCTGTCTTGGCTAATGTGCCCCACTCTGCTCTGCAGTTCCACAGTACTCACCCCCTCCTAGAGGCCTTCTGACACTAATATATATTCATGTAAAAAGTAGTCGACAACAGAGATAGGACTGGATCACATACAGAGTGCTTATACCACCCTGGTATGTTCACCAGCAGCCAAATTGCTTTTTTTTCTGAAGTCTCTTCATTCCCCATAACCAATGAGATTCCTCTTAGAGATCGATTGTTAACTTCAACCTACCTCTCTAATCTTGTCTCGTGGCAAGCAGATAAGGCAAGTGATTAAAAGAAGTCACTAACTCCTCTCTTTCTAGAACCCAGTGACACAGTTATTGCCAAGGTAACAACAGTAGCAGTGACCACAGAAACATTACTGATGGTCCTGCCACCAAGTAGTCTGATGCAAGACTTCGGTCCTTTGAGGCATGGAACTCCTCATCTGTCTCAAATAAGTGTTCGTTCTATTATTCTTCCTCTCTGACTCTAAGATAAAAGGGCCATCAAATTCTGGGGTCATCCTACCCTGCTGGCATTTCCCCCCTACCAACAGGATGTCATTCTGACCTGAGACTGTTCCCGTTAGGTAAAAGAAAACCATTTGCTCCAGAAACAGGGTCAGAGAAGAAAATTAGAAAGCTTTTTGGTAGAGGATTGCCCTTTAACCTCTATCTTGTAATATCAGATTTTCAGTTTACCCCACAGAGAGAAAAATGGGAAGCTCTGCCCTAGATTTATGATATGGCCATGCTGCTAAGAAGGTGGTGTGAAGGCCCTACCTGAGCAATGGATGAAAGTCAGGATAGTGTGGTCCAGTGCTTGGCAAATTTTCAGCTTTGACAAAAATTCCACTGTGTAAGAAGCAGCCTTCTACTACCACTTCCTTTGTACACCTTTTGTACACATTTCCTTTGTTCACCTTGTTCTTTCCTGACTGCAAATGTGTCAGGAAAAATCCCAAACCCAAGTAAATCCTTGTAACATAAAGCTTTCCTTACTTTTTCCCTTAGCCAGATGGAGAATGTATACAAGTGAATAAATCTTCCCCTTCCATAAATTGTATCTTATTATTATGTAATCAAATAATATTGTATTTTATTTTAAATACAGAAGTATATATATCTATACATACATATATGTACAATCCAGAAATATTATCTTCCTGATATTATTTGGCATTGCTATATTTCTGAAAGCTTTAACTGCTACCTCTTCCAAGCAGTATCTCTCCCTCTCCTATCATTTCTACCTGAGATGGTTTTGTAAAGGTGAATTTTATCATATGTGGAGTAAACAAACTTCCGGAAGACCACAGGTTTCTGTTATTTCACAAGTGTGAAAAAGCAAAGACATCCAAGTTAGAAAAAAGGAAGTAAAACTGTCACTATTTGCAGAAGACATGATACTGTACATAGAAAAACCTAAAGACTGCACCAAAAAACAACTACATCTAAGAAATAAATTTGGCAAAGTAGCAAATTTTTCTATACCAGTAATGAACTATTTGAAACATATATTTCAGTAGCTAAGAATAATTTTAACCAAGAAGGTAAAAGATCTGTACTTGGGATATTGTACAATGTTGAAAAAAGAAATCAGGAAAGATGCAAGTGGAAGCATACACAGTGTGCATGCATTTGAAGAATTAACATCATTAAAATGTCCATACTACCCAAAACAATATATAGATTCCTTGCAATTCTTATTAAATTGCCAGTGGCATATTTCACATATCTACAACAAATAATCCAAAAGTTTATATGGAAACACAAAAGACCCCAAATAACCTTAGCAATCTTAAAAAGGAAGAACAAAATTTAAGGTATCACACTACCTGATGTTAAACTATGTTAAAGAGCCATTGTAATCAAAACAGTCTGTTACTGGCATAAGAACAGACACAGATCAGTGTGTTAGAACACAGCACAGAAATAAACCCACACATTATGATCAATATTTGAAACAGGAGGAAGCAGCATACAATGCACAATAGACAGTCTCTTCAATAAATGGTGTTAGGAAAATTGAACAGGTACATGCAAAAAAAAAAGCAAAACTCAACCACCAACTTACATGATGCACAAGAATAAACTCAAAATGGATAAAAGACTTAAATGTAACAAAACCATAAAAATGTTAGAAGAAAATTTAGATGGTAAGATCTCAAACATCTCTTGTAACAATGTTTTTGCTGCTATATCTCCTTGGGCAAGGGAAACAAATGAAAAAAATTAAAAATGGGACTTAATCAAACTCAAAAGCTTTTGTACAACAAAGGAAACCATCAACAAGTTAAAAACAGAGCCCACTGTATGGGAGAACATATTTGCCTATATGATACATCTGATAATGGGTTAATTTCCAAAATATGTAAAGAACTTATACAACTCAACACCAGGAAGACAAATAACAATTAAAAAATGGGCAAAGGACCTCAATCATCACTTCTTCATAAAGGACATATAGATGGCCAATAGATGCATAAAAAACATCTCAATGTCACTAATTATCAGAGAGATGCAAATCAAAACCTCATTGAGAGCACTTCACACTTGCCAGAATGGCTACCATCAATAAATCAACAAACAACAACTGCTAGCTAGAATGTGGAAAAAAGGGAATCCTCGTGCACTGTTGGTGGGAATGCAGGCTGGTGCAGCTACTGTAGAAAACAGTATGGAATTTCCTCAAAAAATTAAAAATGGAACTGCCTTTTGACCCAGCTATTCCACTGCTGGGAATATGTCCTAAGAATCTCAAAACACCAATTTGAAACAATACTTGAACCCCTGTGTTCATAGCATCATTTACAATAGCCAAGATCTGGAAGCAGCCCAAATGTCCATCAGTAGATGAGTGAATAGGAAAGTGGTGGTACATTTATACACTGGAATACTACTCAGCCATGAAAAGAAGGAAATCTTACCTTTTGCTACAGCATGGATGGACCTAGAGGGTATTGTGCTGAGATAAGCCAGTCAGAGAAAGACAAACACCATATGATCTCACTTATATGTGGAATCTAATACACAAAATAAACTGATGAGCCAAATAGAAACAAAGGCATGGATACATGGAACAGACTGACAGCTGTCAGAAGGGAGGAGGCATGGAGGACTGGAAGAAAGAAGGTGAAGGGATTCACCAAAGAACCTATATGCATGACCCATGGACACAGACAACAGTGTGGTAATTGTCAGAAGGAAGGATGGTATAAGAGATAGGTAGAGGCAGACCAATCAGGGGAAAGTGAGGGTATTTGTAATAGTGTCAACAATAAAAAGAGAGTACTTTTCAATTTCTTGCATTGTTGATGTTTGTCCTTATTGCTAGACCATGAGCAGCCACAGGGCCGAAGTGTTTGTCTTATTTGCTGTCTTCTATTTTTTGCATTGTGCCCTCTCCCCAATGTTCTCCATTCCTCTGTGTGTATATTGGGAGATGTATCTATATCTATATATTTATATGTTTTGAACCCAGAGGGGGAAAAAAGAGACACCTGCTAAAAAGGGATCCTGGTGGCTTAACTGGGCTCGAATTTTAAAAACAGAGCCTAGCATCTATTTCTGCACAGAGGCCTCTCAGATAAATTGCGCTTCACAGAGAAGCCTCTGAGCTAAACTGCCTAACTGCCTGACTCGGTACTAACGGGCCTGCTTCTGTGCTGAACTGCCTGCCTGCACTGTTTATACCAACTGAACCAGCCCTTATAACGGTTTCCAGGAATCCTATTTCAACAAATAATATTGAAGCTTGCCCCATCCAATTGGAGCTGCACAGCTCTGACCAATCAGAATGACTGTATTCTGACCAATCAGGACAATGGCTTTGGACAAATCAAACTGAGGATTTGGAGCCCTTATCTGCATGAAGAAGGACCAATCAGGGACCAGGGGCGGGACTTCTGTCCACGTTAGTCAGCTGCCCTCTGGTAGGGAGATCACACTTTCCTTTGGCTGAGCTGAGACTGGAAGATGTTGTGCCAGAGCAGGGTAGAGCAGAGCGGAGCAAAGTGGTAAAGCCTTGTTGTTTTCACAGCCTTGTTGTACTACAACTGATCTGTTCCACCACAGCGCTGTTTTCTCAGCTGCAGCCCAAATTTGGAATTCCTGTCGACATTCGAATTGGTGCCAACAACCATAGGTTGACAAGGTATATCTCTATATATCAAATATGTATCTTGAGCTCTTGAGTTTTGGGCCCCTTACTTATGTCAAAGGTCTGTATTTCCAACTGCAGAGCACCTCTCTGGGTTGCCGACCTTAACTCAAAATAGTTGGAAGCAAATGTTATCCTAACCTCCAAACTTGTTTTTCTTCCTCTGTATTCTACTTCGTGAACTGTTTTGGCAACCAATTAATCATCCAATCCAGAAAATTTTGCAGTTATTTTTTAATCCTTCTATTCTCTCAGTCTTCACATTTAATGAATGCAAAGATCCTGCTAATTCTATTTCAAAATGGTCTCTTCCATCAGTTCCTTGTTTTCCATGTCCACCGCCACTGCTAGAATGTAAGCTCTGTAAGGGTAAGGATCTTGGTTTGATTACTGATTTACCTAGTTATCTAACTTCTAGAACAATGTCTGACATATAATAGGCCCTTAATAAGTGTTTGTTAAATGAATGAATGAATGTTCTAGTTTAGGCATTTCTCATGTCTGGGATAGGGGTAGAAAACTCAAGGGGAATCTTCAGAATATCTTATTGCTTGTTCCCCTAATCACCAGACGGATCAAAAGAAAACATAGCCTTGAACATATCATGTCAATGCTCAAAACTTTGATAACGTATTGTTTTATTAATAAAATGTAAGTTCTATAATGTAAAATTCAAAGAATAGGACCTGGTTTAGGATTTTTTTTAGCCACAGCATCTCAATGCCTGTCTGCCAGCCATACACTCTCATTCATTTGACCACTTTGAATATCAGGCACTCACTTTGACAGAAAGATGCATACACCCATTTGTAATGCTTAGGTTCACACAGAGCCAGCATTATTTGTGTTTCACTGAGTGTACTTCAGTTCAGAACAAAATCAATAGCCGCAAAGAATATAAATAAAGATATACATGTATTATAAAAGAGAATTTTAAAAAGAATAGGTCAATGGAAATAGTTGACAAATAACAATAAATATATTCTATTTTAATGACACCCAGAGCAAAAAAAAATCACACTTGCATTTCCATTTTCAGTTTTTATTTTTAATGCATTTTCATTTTTGTGCATTTATCATAGTCTAGGGGAAGGGATTCCTTCAAGTTGAAATCAGGTTTATACATAGTATTCTACCACCTAAGCTTCCATTATTTTAAAATTCTTATAGCATGTCTCTTTGAAAAGTTTGTGTCTCTAGAAACTGGCAGAGAAAAATTCAGCAGATGAGTTACTTCTAGGACCAGCTCTTACCCCCTGCCCAAGACTTATAAGGCTCAGGGTAGAAAGACATCAATAACAATATTTTTCTTCACAAAGTGATAAAGTTTACCTTTAGATATGCTCCATGTTTGGAATAACAGCACAGTATTCATTTGACCTTCCTAAATTTCTCAGTCTTACAAAATGAAGTTTGAAAGCTGAGAAAACCCATTTTCACCTTAGAGCCCTTCCTTCCTTCATAAAATTTGTAAATTCATGTAAACAGGCACTGGGTATGAACTCTATGTCAGTCACAATACTAAGTACTGTGGGAGAGAAAAAGAAGAAAAACTATCAGTGCTTGTCTCAAGTGAGGGAAAGCAAAGGGTAAGTAGGAATACAAATAAGAGCGATTAAAGGTAGACTGTAATAGAGTCCAATAGATGTCAAAAAATGTTTTAAGATAAGCCTTCCTCTTCCTTTTTGTAGTTTATGAACAAAAATAAGGTACCTAAGCATAAATTTAACTAAGGAGGTAAAAGACCTGTACTCAGAAAACTATACAACACTGAAGAAAGAAACTGAGCAAGACACAAATAAGTGGAAGCAAACACCGTGTTCATGAATAGGAAGAATTAACATCATTAAAATGTCCATACTACCCAAAGCTACCTATAGATTCAACACAGTTATATATAGAGTTTTAAATAAACTTTGCCATAGTTCCAGAGAGCAAGAGTATCTTCAGATAATGAGATTTATGAAGTTCAGGTGAAGCTGGAATACACTTTCAGTTAATGCGTAGGCCATAATGGAATAATGATTTTCCATCCAGCCTCAGTTATAGGTCAATCCTTACTTTTCTTTTCCTTTTCTCTCATTTCTGTATCTGTTTTCAAATGCCATTTTATTGTATATAATTTTACAAACCATCATGAAACTTATGTTAGAAAAAAAGATGAAATGATATAAATATTAAAAAAAATAAAGGCCACAGCAATTTTGAGAAAGAAGAACAAAGTAGGCAGGATCACAATACCTGCTATAAAACTATATTACAAGGCCACTGCAATCAAAACAGTCTGGTACTAGCATAAGAACAAATACATAGATCAATGGAACAGAATAGAGAGCCCAGAAATAAACCCATATATCTATGGTCAATTAATACTTTACAAAAGGGGCAGAAGCATGAAATAGAGTAAAAACAGCTCTTCAAAAAATGGTGTTGGGAGATAAGGACAGCTACATGCAAAAAAAAAGAAAAGAAAAAAAGAAACTCGACCACCAACTTACACAAAAATAAACTCAAGATGGATAAAAGACTTAAATATAAGTCACAGTACCATAGAAGTCCTTGAGGAGAGCACAGGCAGGAAAATTTCAGAGAGTCCATGCAGCAATATTTTTACCAATATGTCCCCTACAGCAAAGGACATAAAGAATAAACAAGTGAGACTTCATCAAAATAAAAAGCTTCTGCATGGCTAAAGAAATCATCAGTAAAATGAAAAAGGAACCAAACGTACGAGAAAATATATTTGCAATGATATCTTGGACAAGGGTTTGATCTCCAAAATATATAAAGAATTCACATGACTCCACTCCAGGAAGATAAACAATGTAATAAAAAATGGGCAAAGGACCTGGACAGACACTTCTCCAAGGAGGACATACAGAGGGCCCATGGACATGTGAAAGGATGCTCAGCATCACTAGCCATCAGAGAGATGCAAATTAAAACCACAATGAGATACCACTTCACACCATTGAGAATAGCCATTATAACCAAATTAATAAGCAACAAGTGCTGAAGAGGTTGTGGATAAAAGGGAAGGGAACCCTAGTGCACTGTTGGTGGGAATGCAGACTGCTGCAGCCAGTGTAGACAACAATATGGAATTTCCTCAAAAATCTAAAAGTGGAACTGCCTTTTGACCCTGCAATTCCACTGCTGGAATTATACCCCAAGAACCCTGAAACACCAATTCAAAAGAAGTTATGCACCCCAATGTTCATAGCAGCACAATTTACAATAGCCAAGTGCTGGAAGTAACTTCAGTACCCATCAGTGAATGAATGTGTCAAAAAACTATGGTACATTTACACAATGGGATACTATGTAGCAGAAAGGAGTTCCTACCCTTTGTGACAGCATGGATGGAACTGGAGAGCATTGTGCTAAGTGAAATAAGCCAGGTGGTGGAACACAAATACCATATGATCTCACCTATAAGTGGAACCTAATCAACAAAACAACAAGTAAGCAAAATATAACCAGAGACATTGAAATAAAGAATAAACTGACAGTGACCAGAGAGGAGGAGGGTGGGAGGTAATGGGGGAAAGAAGGGGAGGGATTATCAAGGAACATGTATAAAGGACGCACGGACAAAGCCAAAGCGGGGTAGGATTGAGGGTGGGAGGTGGGGGTGGCTGGGGTGGGAGAAAGTGGTGGCGGGAAAGTGGAGACAACTGTACTTGAACAACAACAAAAAATATTATAAAGGCATTTACTAAAAATAGATTGGTAACTAGAGTCTACTTAATCAATTAAGTTGACAGTCTTTAGTTTTTATTTTATTTATATTTGTATCATAATAACAACAATATTGATAGCCATTATTTCTTCAGTACTTACTATATTAGTACTCACTATGCAGGTATTGTTTTATCAATTTAACATGAATTAACTTATACTCTCATGAAAACCTTGTTATTATCTTCTTTTTCTAGATGAATACACTGAAACAACAACATCTATAATTAGCTCAAGGTTATATCCTGTTGAGGACTAACTCTGGGAAGCAAACTTTGACAGTCTAGTGCCAGAATCCATACTTTTAATTATTTTTTATTGTTGTTCAAGTACAGTTGTCTCCTTTCCGTTGAATGAGTCTCCCCCACCCCACCTTTTAATTATTAATCTACAGCTCCTATCTAAAGTTATTGTTAATATTTATTTGTACAATGCTATCTTTACTTGCTTTATTTTATTTTAGACTTAGAAAATACTGTGGAATGGCTCCAAATTATTTGCAGTTGTTTTAAGTCTACGTAAAGTTCTATGGTATGATCTTATGCCACCCATTACATTAAGTTGGTAAAGATTGAATGATACATATTATGTAAAATTTTTATAATTATGCTGACATAAATTTATTTTAGGTGGTTTCCTTTCAAAACTGATCATTTGCCAGGTAGTGTATTGGACTAACTATTCTATCTTGGAATTACAAAATTTATTTTTTTAAATATTTTATTTTTTTATTTATTTTTATAGAGGGGGAAGGGAGAAAGAGAGAGAGAGAGACATCAATGTGTGGTTGCCCTTCATGCGCCCCCTGCTGAGGACCTGGCCTGCAACCCAGGCATGCACCTTGACTGTGAAGCAAACAGGTGACCCTTTGCTTTGTAGTCTAGTGCTCAATCCACTGAGCCACACCAGCCAGGGCACAAAATTTATTTTTCTAAATCAAGGAAGTATAGAATCAAAGTCTGGATCAACTCTAATTTGATTTTTTCTTAGCATGCGACTGTCCATACACAAAATTGTTTTATAAATAGCCAAAAGAAATGATTTAATACTTCTTGCTTTGACATGTATTAACCAATATTATCAATTTCTCAGAATAGCTGATTTTCCTTGGTAGTTGAGGAATTGAAACAGACATTCCTAATATTTTGTGACAATCAGTAATTTGAAACTGTCTTTTCAAAAAAAAGTCCCAAAGATTATGTTAGATGTGTGTGATCTGTATGAATGACCATAACAGGTAGATATAAAAGAGACCATGTTGTTAAAGATTTCCTGCTCTGGCTAACAGTATTGCCTAGATTTTTTTTATTGTGGTAAAAAAAAAACACATAACATAAAATGTGCCATCTTAATTTATCCATTTTAAGTATACAGTTCATTAGTGTGCTACTATTTGTTAAAACTTAATAAATTTACTTGTGATTTTCAAATGCTTAGGCTGGAAGAAAAATAGGTGCTCTCTCATGATGATTTTTGCCTTAAATATGTAACCTTTTCAAAGCTAGATTAACTAGGCTTGGTTTAGAATTGCACTGCCCACATTTCCAGGGTCTCCTCCTGGTACTGTCAAATACTTTCATGAGAAACCACTTACATCATTGCGAACTGAAAAGCTGCTGGGGAGACATTCTCCAGCCAGGAAATCTGTGGAGTCTCTCCAGTCCTCTTCAGAGAGTTTTCAGCAGTGAGATTCCTATGTGGTAACTCACAGGGAGGTGGAATCCAGGGCAGACGAAGGACTTGGTTATCCTATTGAAAAACTTTTCAGTTCTGGAGATTCACAAAAAGCACTGGCCCTCACCACAATACAGTATGTCTGAGCACAATTTTTAAGGTTAGGTTCCAAGTGCTTTCTTCCATCTTTATCCTCAGACTCCCATCATTGATCTTTGCTAGACTTTTAAGTTGTATTAAAGTTAAGGCCACATGTTTCTTTCCATACCTGCATTTCTTGTTTTTAAAGCAATTATTCAAGATATGAAATCATATACCCTTTAAGATGTGCAATAGGATAAGATTTAGTACATTCCCAAAGTTGTGGGTCCATCAGCACAATCAAATTAGAACACTTTCATTACACTTAGAAGATATTTTTCTCTTAGCTATCACCCCACACCCAAGTGTCTCCATACCCCACTTCAGCCCTATGCGAACATTCTACTTTTTCTCTGTATAAATTTACCTATTCTAGCCATTTTGTATACAAGCAATTGTGTGATATGTGGTCCTTTGTTTCAGACTCCTTTCACTTAGCATGCTTTCAAGACACATCTGCATCCCATAATATATCAGTATTTCATATATTTTAATGCTGAAGTCATAAAATGGAATATTATGACTATGTCATGCTTTATCCATTCATCATTTGATTGACCTTTGGGTTGTTTTCACCTTTTGGCTATACTGCTGCTGTGAACATTGCTGTACCAATTTTTGTGACAATAAACATTTAAAAATATTCCATTTTGATTTATACATGATGTTTTCAGTATATCTAATGGTATTGAGTTTGTAGCAGTTTTTATAAATATTATATTATAAATACCTAGCTTATCACTGAGTACTGGTATCAGCATTTTACCAGTATGAAGGAAGTGTAGAACTCTTACCTCCCTTTAGGTACTTTTATCCTCTACTATTTATAATATAATTTTTAAATATATCTTCTATACATTTTGAGAGCCACATCTGACAATGTTATGATTTCACTTCAACCATGAAACAATGTAGAAAACTCAAAAGGAAAAAAGACATTCAATGGTTAATTTCATGTGTCTATTTGACTGGGCCTCAGGGTGTACAAATAATTGATCAAACATAAGTTGTGTCTGTGAGGGTCTGTTGGATAAGACCAACATTTGAATTGGTAGACTGAGTAAAGCAGATCACCCTCCCCAATGAGGGAGACGCATCCAATGAAAGGCCTCAATAGAACAAAAAGGCTGACCCTCCTCTTCCTACTACAAGTAAGAGGGATTCCTTTCGCCTGATTTTTGAACTTAGACTTCAGATTATTCCTGCCTTTGGACTATAACATTGGTTCTACTTTAGTCATGAGCTTGCCAGTTTTGGATGAGAACTTATCATATCTCTTTGTTTTCAGGTCTTTGGACTTGGACTGAAACTACGTTATCAGCAGTCCTGTGTCTCCAACTTGCTGACTGCAGATCTTGAGACTCCTCAGCTTCCATAATCACATGAGTCAATTTCTTATAGCTCTTTATCTTGAACTCTATCAACATATTTATCAATATCTATCTGAATTGGCCTCTCTATATATCTTATATATAAGAATATACATGATTGCATAAATATTGTATATATGATTACACATTTAAAATAAGATGTATAGAATTTGGTTCAAAATATATGGGTGATGCAGGGGAAGGTGGTGGGATAAGATAGAAATCTTGTGGTGACAAGATTTCTCAGGTATCGGTAATTGTTGAAGCTCAAGATAATTGTCCAATTGGAGGCTAATGTAAGTATTCTGAGTATATTTAAGGTAGGCTAAGTTAAGCCATGGTGTTTGCTAACTTATTTGTATTAAGTGCATTTTGACTTACAATGTTTCAACTTGCAATAGGTTTATAATATATATGTAACATATATATGTACTATATGTATATGTACATATATGTATTTATATATTCATATATAGATGAATCTTCTTTATCCATTTATCCATATATGAACACAAATACTTTTCCATATATTGGCTATTGAAAATAATCATGCAGTGAATGTGGGGGTACATATATCTTTTCGAATTAGTGTTTTTAATGTTTTAGGATAAATACACAGAACTGGAATTGCTGGATCATATGGTACTTCTATGTTCAATTGTTTTGAGCAATCTCCATACTGTTTGCAGAGGGGCTGCATCAATTTACATTCCCGCCAACGGTGAACAAGGGTTCCCTTTTTACCACGTCCTCTCGAACACTTCTTGTCTTTTTTATAATAGTCATTCTAACAGTTGTGAGGTTGCATCTCATTGTGGACTTTATTTGCATTTCCTTGATGAATGGTGACGTTGGACATCTTTCATGTACCTGTTGGCCACCTGTATGTCTGTATGTTTGTGAAACTTCTTTATGCCTAGCATAAGTTGACTCACAATTTAAGTGCTACTGCATATCTTTTAGCCTTAAAAAGCATCCTCAGTGTTCATAGCAGTGTTATTTACAATAGCCAACTGCTAGGAACAGCCTAAGTGCCCATCAGTAAATCAGTGGATCAAAAAACTGTGGGACATTGCCCTGGCTGGTGTAGCTCAGTGGACTGAGCGTGGGCCTGTGAACCAAAGGACTGTGGTTCGATTCCCAGTCAGGGCACATGCCTGGGTTGCAGGCCAGTTCCCAGCAGGGAATGCACGAGAGGCAACCATATATTGATATTTTTCTCCCTCTCTCTTTCCCTTCCCCTCAAAAGATAAATAAATAAAATCTCTAAACCCTTCCCCAGGAAAAAAAAGATTCTTAAAAAAAATGGTGGAACATTTACACAATGAAGTACTATGTAGCAGAAAGGAAGAAGGACCTCCTTTTTTCAGCATGGATGGAACTGGAGAGCATTATGCTAAGTAAAATAAGCCAGGTGGTGAAAGACAAATACCATATGATCTCACCTATAAATGGAACCTAATGAACAAAAGCAATGAGCAAAATAGAGCCAAAGACATGGAAGTAAAGAACAAACTGACAGTGACCAGGAGCAGCAGGGAGAGAAATAATAGGGGAAAGAAGAGGGAGGTTCATCAAGGAACATGTATAAAGGACCCATAGTAATGAACAACAGTGTGGGGACTGACTGAAGGAGAGGGGAGTGGGCGGCACAGGGGATAGGAACAGGGGAGAAATTGGGACAGCTGTAATTGAACCACATTAAAAAAAAACACTCTCAAAAGATTAATGTGACGCAGATTATAAAAATACCCTGCAATAGGTTTGTGATTCATCATGAACAGAAGCTTATTTATATGGTAATTCCCTCTATAATGTGCGCACAAGCCCTTGCAAAGGTTAGAGTACATGATGTTGGAGCTTTCTCTGTAGTGTTACTAAGGCCCAATTTATAGTCTGGGGTTCCTAATGGTTATTATTAAAAAGTTAGGTCCATCATTATTTGAAGGCACCTGTGACATGGGCCTAAATTGTCTCTAAGCTTGCAGCACATTCAATTGTGAGTTTAGGCTTCTGTAGAATGTCGGAGACACTGTTGTGTGGTTGCTGTATTCACTTGAGAAGTTCATCTTATGGAGAATTTCTTCTTTCATTACAGTACCTGAAATCTATTTCTATTACCACCTATCTGATGGGATAAAGGGAAGTCAATTTTCCCTTTATCTCAGCTATAAATTGATCACATAATCTGATCAACTCACAAGCCATTGACAGTCTGCTCACTAGGTGCTTTGGGCTTTGTGCCTGTCCTTGGTACAATCTTATTTGCATAAAGGAGCAAAAAGGAATCTCATAGCACAGTATGTGGTCAATCCTGTCCAAGAAACAGCTACAGGTCACTTCCTTCAGTTGGGCTATGAACAAGGAATCCCCTCCAGAAAGGGCAGTGGATGTGGCAAGCAAAAATGAATGAATGGGTTACCTGTTATAGCTAGTAAAAATCAGCCTTTTCATTACAGACCACAAAATATGCAAATAAGCCTAGCCAGACATATGTAAATAAAGAAATGTGTGTTCAAGGCTATATATAAAATATATAAACATAAATATTGGCCCTTAAGTGTGATATGTGGAATTTCATGCAAATAAGGAAATATTTAATGATGCTCTTTCAAAAAGAGCCAAAGTGGAGCTAAGCATCAGTAAATTCAGAAAATATCTGCCAGTTAAAGCAATTAGATACCAGATGTAGACATGAAAAGTGTGTCTTCCACTTATTTGCAACCTTAATGTTGTCTACATGGTGAGAGGATCTATTTTATAAAGGGAGTAAAAGCAAAAGTTAATGAGTGTTAGCCAACTAATTATAAAGTATTATACTGTAATTAAAGGTGATACAGGAAACTGGTGATGCCATTTCCATTGAACAAGTAGTTGTTAGATATTTATAGAAACTGTGTGAACAGCTATATGCCTTAGAAAGGAAGTGCCATTGCCGAAGTGATTATTTCTGATCTTGCGGATGCAAATCTGTAAAGGTGAAACCAACTTGTTCCAAGGAAATTATTAGAGTATCAAACATTTTGACAAACACTATATCACACTCTACATATGTATGGTCCAGTTTTTTTCTATGTGATTATCAATGGACCACAAAGATTGAGAAACTGAACAGACTTTGGATCCACATGATCCTGGTTTTGAATCCTTGGCCCACCATCTTTGACCTGTGTGACCTGGGGCAAGTTACCTAACATTACAGAACCTCAATTGCTTCATCTGTAAAGCCAGAAACATAATATGTCACAGTATTGTTCTTTTGACATTTTTTATTTTCTAAGCCTAAGGCTTCTGAAAGCAATGAGCTATTGTAATTAACAGTAGCTCTGTTACCGTATGTGGAGGGTTTTTTTCCCAATGGACAGAGAACACAAAAATGGCCTGTAATCTTTATGATGGCAGGATGAGTGGCCGTATTACTCACCACTCCATCCCTAGGATCTAGCACAGTGCATGACACATAATAGATATCTACTAAGTGTTTTGGGGATGAATAAATGAAAAACTATTATTACATTGTGCCTTTAAACTAGAATTCAGGCCCTGGCTGGTGTGACTCAGTGGACTGAGTGCCGGCCTGTGAGTCAAAGGGTCACTGGTTTGATTCCCACTCAGGCACATGCCTGGGTTGCAGGCCAGGTCTCCAGTAGGAGCCATGTGAGAGGCAACCACACATGGATGTTTCTCTCCCTTTCTTTCTCCCTCCCTTCCCCTCTCTACAATGAATAAATAAAATAAAAAAGAAATAATTTAAAAAATGAACTAGAATTCAGCACTTCAGAACAATTGTGGAATCTTCAGATTACTACAGATAATGCATCTTGAAATCCTTTTCAACACAAGAGTTTTCACACCTTCAAGTGACTGTAATAAACTTCCTAGTAGAACTTTGGTTGAGCCAAATTTAACAGGTCAATTCACTAAATTTAAATCACAATAGCCTTTATTTTATATTGGCAAATTTCTGAATACCACAAAATCTTGAAAATCCCTAAGCCTTGTAGATCATTTTAATTGAACTCATTTATTAAGTATAGCATCTGTGGATTGACTAGTCATTGAGGAGTAAGATAAGGCCTTTGATATGAACAAGCTCACAATCTAAATTAGACACAAAGCTAAGACAACTAGTGATTGCAGTATTTTCTTATGAGTGCTGTGAGAGGTATGAATTTGTTACCAGGGTAGCAGAAGGCAAGAGGTACAATCTCGCACTAGGGCCAAGTGTGGTATTATGGCATATGGTGAGATGGTGGGATATTGCCAGGAAATGCATCTTAGAGGTATTAAAAACTTAGAACTCAGTAAGAAGAATATTTAGCTAAGATTTGGTCAGTTAAATGAAGGAAGGCACTACAGGGAGACAAAACAATATTATCAAACGCCCTGAACTAAGCCCTGGCTGGTGTGGCTCAGTAGATTGGGTGCCGACCTGTGAACCAAAGGGTCACGGGTTTGAATCCCAGTCAGGGCACATGCCTGGGTTGCAGGCCAGATCCCCAGTGGGGGGTGCTCAAGAGGCAACTAAACATTGATGTCTCTCTCCCTCTCTTTCTCCCTCCCTTTACCTCTCTCTAAAAATAAATAAATAAATAGTCTTAAAAAATAAAATAAAATATTAAAAAAAGAAAGCAACCCCAGAGCTGAAAGCATTGGATTTTATGCAGTCGTCCATTGTAATTGCTAGTTTTGTGTCAACTTGGCTGAGCCGTTGAGTGCCCAGATTAAACATTATTTCTGGGTATATCTATGAGAGTGTTTCTGGATGAGATGAATATTTGAATTCATGGACTCAGTGAAGTAAATTGCCCTCCACAATGTGAGTGAGCATCATCTAGTCCACTGAGGGCCTGAATAAAACAAAATGCAGAAGGAAGAAGGATTCATTCCCTGCCTGCCTGCTTGGTCTGGGACATTGGTCTTTTTCTGCTCTTCGAATGGGATTGACATTATCAGCTCTTTTGCTTTTCAGGTGTTCAGACTTGGACTGGAACTACACTGCCGTCTTTCCTGAGTCTCCATCTTACAAATGGCGGATCGTGGGACTTCTCAGCCACCATAATGGCCTGAGCTACTTTCTCGTAATAAATCTCCATGTTTATAAAATCTCATATTGTTTGTGTTTCTGAACCTTGATCAACATATCTGTGTACTCTTTCAGAAGGGAAAAGGTCAATTCCAACTGAAGCAAAATGATCTCCAAGCTGATTTCAGACTGGACTCTGTGTTAATGAGTTTTTATTAGTTTAGGAGCATAGAAAATGTGAATGTTATCTTAATTTAGAAAAATATCACTCTCTGAACTTATAGATGTTCCAAACTTGAATTCCTGACATTTGCTCCTTGCCCTGATATGTCTTTCCAGGGCAGCTGGAGAAGGTGTTGAAGACATCCTGAGTTTACTAAGCCCATAGGATTCCCTCATGATTAGCTTAACCAACTGTCTAAGGCTATGACTGTATCCCGTCACATTGCACTAGCACAATCTTCATTTAATCATGTCTTGAGCACAAAAAATTTAATAAAATATAATTTTATCGATAGAGTCATAGGAACAGGTGATTTTTCAACTATCTAATATATTCCAGAGTAGTCAGAAAATACTTTTCTTTGCGCATTTTTTAGACACTTCCCCAAAGAGGACATACAGATGGCCAGTAGAGGTATGAAAAACACTCAATGTCACTAATCATCAGAAAGATGCAAATGAAAACCGCAATGAGATATTACCTCTTACCTGCCAGAATGGCTACCCTCAATAAATCAACAAACAACAAGTGCTGGTGAGGATGTGGAGAAAGAGGAACCCTTGTGCACTGTTGGTGGGAATGCAGACTGGTGCAGCCACTGTGGAAAACAGTATAGAGTTTTGTCAAAAAATTAAAAATGGCCCTGGCTGGTGTAGCTCAGTGGATTGAGTGCGGGCTGCGAACCAGGCATCACAGGTTCGATTCCCAGTCAGGGCACATGCCTAGGTTGCAGGCCATGTCTCCCAGCAACCGCACATTGATGTTTCTCTCTCTCTCTCTCTCTCTCTCTCTCTCTCTCTCTCTCTCTCTCTCTCTATCTCTCTCTATCTCTCTATCTCTATCTCTATCTCTATCTCTCCCCCTCCCTTCCCTCTCTAAAAATAAATAAATAAAATCTTTAAAAAAATTAAAAATGGAACTGCCTTTCCACTCAGTGGTCTCACGTCTGGGAATATATCCTAAGAATCCCAAAACAAATAATCAGAAAGAATATATGCAAACCTATGTTCATAGCAGTGTTGTTTACAATAGCCAAGGTCTAAAAACAGCCCAAATGCCCAACAGTAGATGAGTGGATAAGAAAGCTACAGTACATTTACACAATTGACTTCTATTTGCATATAAAAAAAGGAACTCTTACCCTCTGCAACTGCATGGATGGACCTGGAGAACATTATGCTAAGTGAAGTAAGCCAGTCAGAGAAAGACAGATACCATATGACTCATTCACATGTGGAACCTAACGAACAAAATAAACTGACAAAATAAAACAAGATACATGGATACATGGAACAGACTGACAGATCACAGGGAGGAGAGGGGTGGGGGGAAAGGAAGAGATTAGCTAAAGAACATATATGTATAGCCCATGGACAGAGACAACAATGTGGTGAACTCAGGGCTGGGGGTGGTTAACAGGGGCTGGGTGGCGGGTGGAAAAGGGGGGGAATGTGGGACATCTGATCTGTGGGATGAGCAATTTTTTAAAAAACCAAAAATTCTAAGTAAAAAATAAAGAAAATACTTTGCTGATATATTCACAGGAAGCGTGCTGTTTACTGTCTCTCTAGGTGCCAAGAATAGTCTCTTAAAAAATTGTTTGTCTCATCAAAAACCTTGTTTTATTTTTCCCAGGTGATTGATTTATTGAGGTCATATTAGAAGGCTTGATCGTCATAATTATTAATAAATTGTTCTAAATTTATATCTAATAGTATATTGGTAAGTGTTAAATTTACATGTAGAATGCCAATTAGTGACAAGGAACTTTTTTTTGAGACTATTTAATTCAGGAAGGCTTGCCTGTGAGCAAAATATAACTTTTGTAAGGTCTTTGAAATTATCATTGACATGAGCACTTAAAATATCTAAAAGTTATTGTCTCCCCCACATCTGTCCTGAAGTGATAACATGTAAGTTTTGACTCTGCATCAATTAAAATAGGGGCAGTTATTTTAAGAGAGCCTGTGTCCTGATTACAATGGTGTGTGACTGATAAACTCCAGCTGGTGAAGCCTTAGTCTCTCAGGCTGGAAAATAGATGACCCAAGAGCTGGGAGCTCCGGACGTACACTCACCTTGTTCTCCACCTACTGCACCAACATTTGGGTATTGTGTGTTTTGCTAAAACGCTCCACATATTCTTTGGTAATCTTTAACTTAGGGGCTGCGAGCACTGACAGAAAACAGTGTATTTGCTTAAGTGCCCGTTCAGAATTGAACACAGAAGAAACTTACCCTTCATAAATTTTCTTTGCACTTAACTCTAATTAGCTTCCTTTGAGTTGGAATTGGCAGCTGTTTACTGACATATAGTGGACACACACACAGCTTAAAAAGGATTTCGAAAGGAATCAAATGACATAGGGAAGCTTTGGAGGAGCATAAAATAAAGTGAAATTTGAACCTAAATCCTGGGTAGCATTTCCTACCATGGAAAGAAAATATTGTTTAGAGGAGACCAGGATGGTAGCATGACATATTTTATGAAATAAGCTTTATAGATTAATCATATCCTGAGCATTCTACCTAAGCAAAAAGCCTTAAACCTTAAGCCTGATGACAACGTTAAGGCCAAGGGCATACAAAACAAAAAGACAAAAGTGTAGTAATATATGTTGCCTAGCCCTTCCTCTCCTGGCTGCACAATTCTGAGCTATATGGATCTTATGAAAATAACGTGATGGAGTAAAGGAAGAATTATTATGGGAGCACAGCTTTATTGCCTAAACCGGTTTAGAGCAGAGCAGCTGCTGGTCTTGACAATATTGATATCTATAGTGACCTTTAGACGCTTCAGGAATGGACAGGAACTCAGCTGGAAACTAACAACACTTGAACAGTGTTGGGGAGAGACTATGGAGACAAGGATAAGGAAAAAAGAAAAGTTTCTGTCCCTCTCAGATGATGGGTGAAAAAGTTTCATCATGGGGAAATGTTCCCACTTGATGTAATTATGTCTTCATTTGTTCCCAGTCAACCATGCTGTTTTAGCAAGGTTCTTTCCTTTACCTTTGTCTTACAAAAAAAAAAAAAAAAAAAGCAAAAGCAAAAAAAAAAAAAAAAATCTCCCACTTTTTCTTTCCTTGACTGCCCAGGGTAGTTTAGGCTGTTTTTTAAAGGCCCCTTGTTAAAATCACTTGTAATTATATTCTGTCTTCTGAGGTGTTGGCAACTGTGCCCAATTTCCTGTCACCTGCTAATTTAATTAACAGTTTTATAATGCAGTTTGTCACAAAAAGAAAAGAAATTTGATCTTCTTAGAACTGAAGCTCTGATTAAATGTTCCTGAAGATATTTCTGATCTGGACTTCCAAAACTATTACTCAAATTAAAAACCACTTACCACTTCGATCGAAGACTTAACTTGGGATGGTGAACACACAATACAATATACAGATGATGTGTTACAGAATTGTACGCCTGAAACCCATGTAATTTTAGTTCCCAATGTCGCCCCAGTAAATTCAACTTAAAAAAAAAATAAAAAGCACTCATCACTAATTAAATCCGATTGAATCTTTAGTTTGTTTTAAATTTGAAGTTATTATTAATGAAGCTGCCAATCCCCTTTCTCTATTTTTATGGAAAATTCCAACTATATTTATTTTGTTTTGCTTGCTTTTTAATTAGAAAATAACTGTCAAATCAGCATGTACTTAAATGACTGTAATCATGGTTATAAATAATCACAGAATTTCCTTAATTATTATATAACAGGATCTGGTAACTTTTTTGACCAGTATGAAAATCTATTCTTGGTCTAGAAAAATTGTTCAATATGTTGTTGGTTTAAATAAGTGCAGATGGGTGGGGCAGGGGGCCATGGTGGGGTGAAAATGGAGACAACTGTACTTGAACAACAATAATAAAAATAAAAAATAAATTAAAAAATAGGAGCCAAGGAAAAAACAAGTTCTACTGAATTCTTCTCTCTTGTCTCAAATGTCTTGTCCTACCTTTAACAACACGAGTGACATGCTGAAACATGGTATGTCACTCTTGTTTAAGCCAGAATTTCTTTGATTACTCTAAAGGTTATTCAGGGATTTTTTTAAAGTTTTCTGATAACTTCCATCCTTCAGCAACTGGAATTGTGTTGCAGGGGACATTCTTTTCCACCCATCTCATTAGCAGCCCCCATTGCTTTAACACTGCTCTGTGATGTTTAGGGTTTCTGTTGTGCCAATTTTCTTTATGGAACATCTCAATGTATGCTGTAATTAGTGCAAATGTTTCCTTGTAAGTTAGAATGGCCACTTCTCAAAAATAAACTGTGCCTAGCATGTAGATTTTAGGAAATTCCTGATCTTACTTTTCTCCGTTGGATATAATTACATGCTTTTCAAAGATATGACTTGAAGCATCAGAAAATAAACTTAACCTCTGGTGAATTTGCTTCTGGAAAAAATAAGAATATCTATACATTTTTCTTCAGAGTATCATAAACTGTTTAGAAAATGAAACAAAATAAACTGTGATTCCAGATGGTGCATCAGCTTTGTCCGTGGGGCTTACATGACTCTATTCACTGGGGCTTAATCACAATAGCTTTGCTAAAGCACAGTAAGATTTTTTGAACCGAAAATCTGAGACCAAAACTCTGGTACTGGTAGCTGTGCAGCTCAGCCTACCAAGCTGTATTTTGCTTGTCTCGAGTCACTGTATTACATACCCACTATATGCCCAACACTGGTAAGCACTGAGGGTGTTCTAGAAGCACATGCAGAGCTTCTGCTTCAGGAGTTTATACTCTAAGAAGTTGAAACAGTTTGAGACGGAATCTAATGAAATGCTAAATTGTGCAATAAATAAATGCCATAGGAATTTATAGGAGGAAAAACACTTCACTTTTTAAAGAAAAAGATATAATGTAAGCGCTCATTTTATGTTTAGAAAACTTGAGGGTTAAAACCGTTAAGAGATTTGGCCACAACCCTTCGCTTCACAACTGGAACTAAAATCCAGGACTTTGAATCTTTCCAGGCTCTTTTCTACTAGGGGAGACTCCCAGTTTTGGCCCCAGTGAGTTCTTGGACAATATTTCTGAAGTTTTCAAGAAAAACCTTAAGCCAGATGTTCACTTTCTAAAAATTTAAGTAATATTTTGGCTTTGCATTTCTGAGAACACATTGAATTCTCTGAAATACCAAAATTAATCATAAAAATAAATGAAAAGTAAGTAACTGTATTCACTTATAAATTATTATTAAATACATAAAATCAGTTAACATAAAAAGCTGCATATAAATGTTCCTTTTATGGAAATGTTCTACATAGCTGGATTGACTTAGGATTCTTAAATATGAGTCCAAGAAATTGGAACTAAATATGTCTTCATTTTTGTCTGGTGAATATCTCTGAGGCAATTCATGATTACTCCAAGAATCTGTGAACTAAATTCAAAATTAGTGTTTTCTGCCTTGAAACTTTTTTCTAAAATTGTATACGAATGTATATTTCCAAAGGTGTTTTACTGGCACGTATTTGTAGAGAGGCAGTTTGCAAAGCAATGTCTTCTTCCCTGATCTCTTATTCTCTAATTTCAGCAAGAGATCAGTCACTTCAGTTCTAGAGAGGCTTGTCAGTGACGGCAACGGACACAGTATGGAGGCATTGGAGTTTCAGCATCAGCATCACTACAATTACTGGGCAGTCTAGTAGCAATTCTGGCCACAAATGAGGGACCACAAGTCAGAATATTTGAAGTCAGGGATTTCCTGTATACCATATTGAATATGAGCGTTGAAGAATAGGAAGAAATCAAAATCAGGACTAAAGACATAGGATTACTCTGTGCTGGGTATAAATGGGGAAATAGAAAAAGAAATCTTACTGTTGCTGATACGAATAAGCATGTACATTTGTATTGAGGTCTGTGGGACCAACTGAGATTCTTTCCTTCAATAAAACTTTGGTGCCATTTGGTTTACAAAGAGGTCTAGGCCTTTAGGGTGACAGCCCACCTAGAGTCCACAGACCTTACTCCACCCTTTCCATGAGACCCCACTCCACGGTTGTTAGTTCTATAGCTTCCTTTCCCACTGACTTCAAGCCGTTGTCTCAGTGATATTTTCCGTTTGTTTTTTCTTGAGACCAAGCCAAAGAAAAACTGGTTGAGATTAGCCAAAACAGCCAGATGTTGCTGGATGTTATTTTGTGCTCTCTAGGGAAAGCAATATTTTCCAGTGAAACTTGTAATTATTTCTTATGAAAACTATTCCTGAAAAGTTGACTGGAAGAAAGAGAAGTGCAAAGCCAAACAAGCATTTGGAGTGTGAGATTCTAGGAGATAGTGTTTCTGGGTCTCAGACACACCTATGTAGACAAGAGTAAAATTGAGGAGGAGATACTAAGCAGGGCTTATACAAGGAGTATGTAGTTTTGATATTACTGCATTTATTTATCTCGAGTTCTACTCCTGTGCCAACTCTCTACGGTGAAGATCCAGCTTGAACATATCTTCCTATTTGGAGCGTGCCTCTTCCAAAGTTTGCCTGTGTTACACGGAGCTTGCTATACTTTCTCATTTCACTTGTCTTATTACCTTTTTAGGATAATATGATTTTTTAGGGTAATTTTTTATTCCTTATGGTGTCCTAAGAAGTCCCTAGAATGGGCACTTGCATAAAGTTAGAACCTCAATCATTATTGGTTTAAATAATTTGCATGTTTTCCACAAGTATATGGCAGAGTCTGAGGAAAATAAAGAAGGAAAGTAAAGGTATGGAGAAGGTCAGGGGAAAATAATATAGGAAGAAGGACATGGGAATGAACTGGTTCTTGAAAGAGCTTAACTAGTGAAAGAGAGGAAATAGTCAAAAGAAAGAAGATGGAAACTAAACTAAAGTTGCAACATCAGCCGTAGAAAGGCTGTGAGAGTAAGGACCCATTTCTTGTGTGTGATATATAATTTCTGCTTTTCTCCCATTTTTTAAAAATATGTAGCCAAAATTAAATTTTAAACTTACATGGAGTACTTAGCTACATCTTTTAACATATCTTTAAAAATCACTTTCAAATCCAAATTTCAGGAGAAAATATTTTTTTCTCCACAAAAGTAGGTAGATTACTGTCACCAGCTTTCAAAATAAAGTTTTATAAGACTATTAAAATAATAATTTATATTCAGAGATGTAGTACACCCTCAAAATATTTTGTGTGTGGTGTAGAAATTGTTTTATAGCTTTAGAAAGGCTGAGTAATGGCTCCCAAAGATATCCATGTTCTAATCCCTGGAAACTGGAAACAGTACCTTTTAAGACATAGCAGATGTGATTAAGTAAAGGATCTTGAGATGGTGGGGAGATCACCCTGGATTAACTGAGTTGGTTTTACACAAAATTATAAGTGTTCTTATACGAGGGAAGCAAAGCAAGATGTGACACAGGGAAGAAGGCCACGTGACTGCTGAAGCAAGATAGTATGCATGCCTGTGAAGACAGAGGAAGAGGTTACAAGTCAAGAAATGCAGCTCTAGAAGCTGGAAAAAAATTGAATGGATTCTCCCTTAAATCTTCTAGAGGGAATGCAGTCCAGCCTATATCTTGATTTCAAATCGGTGATTCTGAGAAAGTAAATGTGTGTCGTGGTAAGCCACAAACTTTTGGTAATTTGTTAGAGAAGCCATAGGAAATGAATAAATAGCCTTTTAAATTACTAATAAAATTATTCCCAAATATCCGAGATCTTCTCAGGAAATGCCTATATGATAAGCATATGTTATCTACTTATAGCGTGCTATTAAAATCTTTCAGATATCTTTTCCCCTTTTGGTTGGTTGTCTTCTTCTTTTGTTGACTGTTTCCTTTGCTATGCTGAAGCTTTATAGTTTGATGTGGTTTAGTTTAGTTTGATTCATTTATTTTTGCTTTTGCTTCCCATGTCTTTGAAGTCAAATTTATAAAATTCCCTCTAAGGCCAAGATTCATAAATTTAGTTTCTTTTATGCAATTTATTGTTTCAGGCCTTATGTTTAGGCCTTTGATTCATTTTGAATTAATTTTTGTACATGGGGACAATCTGTAATCTAGTTTCATTCTTTTGCATGGGGCTTTCCAGTGTTTCCAGCTCCATTTATTGAAGAGGCCTTTCTTTTCTCCATTGTGTGTTTTGGCTCCTTTGTAAAAAATTACTTGCCCATATACATGTGGTTTTATTTCTGGGCTCTCAGTTCTATTCCATTGGTCTGCATGTCTGTTTTTCTGCCAATACCTTGCTGCTTTGATTATCGTAGCTCTGTAGTATAATTTGAAGTCTGGTAGTGTGATACCTCTAGTTTTGTTCTTTTTTTCTCAGGATTGCTTTGGCTATTTGGGGTCTTTTGTAATTCCATACAAATAGGGATTGGATAAAGAAGATGTAGTACAGATATAGATAGTATGGAATACTACTCCACCCATAAGAAGAGATGAAATACTGCCATTTGCAAAAACATGGATGGACCTTGAGAATATCATGCTAAGCAAAATGTCAGTCAGAAAAAGCTAAGAACCATATTATTTCATTCATACGTGGGATATAAAACTGAAACTTATGCACACAGATGACAGTATGGTGGTTGACACAGGAAATGGGGTGAGGGGATGGGGAGTAAAGGGAGCCAAATATAAGGTGACAAAATGAAATTTGACTTTGGGTAGTGGGTACACAGTGCAATATACAAATCAAGTATCATAGAAATGTATGCTTGCAATGTATATGATCCTATTAACCAATGTCAGCCCAATAATTTAATAATTTTTAAAAAATGCTATTTTACCATTTGCAACAGCATAAATGCTCCTAGATAGTATTATGTTCAGTGAAATAAGTCAATCAGAGAAAGGCAAATACCATATGATTTGAATTACATATGCAATCTAAAGAACAAAATTAAAAAAATCTGAAACCAACTCATAGACACAGAGATCAGACTGGTAGTTGCCAGAGGGGTGCAGTTTGGGGCACTGGGTAGAAGAGATAAAGGGATTGAGAAGTACAGACTGACAGTACAAAATAGTCACAAGGACATAAAGTACAGCATACGGAATATAGTCAATAATATTGAGATAACTACATATGATGCTGGGGATAATGGATATAACAGGGGACCACTTTGTATAATAATATATGCTTATGTAACCACTATGCCGTACACCTGAAAGCAATACAAATTAATATTAAAAGTAAAACAAATACTAAAATGGCAATAAATCTGTATCTATCAGCAATGACTTTAAATGCAAATGGATGAAATGCTCCAATCAAAAGACATAGGGTGGTCAATGGATAAGAAAACAAGAGCCTTACATATGCTGTCTATAAGAAATCACTCCGGATAGAGAGATACACACAGACTAAAAGTAAAGGGATTGAAAAAGTATTACATGAAAGTGAAAAGAAAAATAAAAAGCTAGTGTAGGAGTACTTATACTAGACAAAATAGACTTTAAAACAAAGGCTATAATGAGACAAAAAAGGACCCAGCAACTCCACTTTTGGGTATTTATTCAAAGACACCAAAAACTAAATTGAAAAGACATACGCATCCGTATGTTTATAGTAGCATTATTTTCAATACCAAGATACAGAAGCAACCTAAATATCCATCAGTAGATGAATGAATAAAAGAGAGGTGGTACATGTATACAATGGGACATGGCTCAGACATGAAAAATAACAAAATCTTGCCATCTGCAACAACACGGAGGGACCTAGTAGGTATTGTGCTGAGTGAAATAAATCAGAGAAAGACAAATGCCGTATGATTTCACTCATATGTACAATCTAGAAAACAAAAGAACCCATTATTCACAGTGGCCAAGACATAGAAATAACTGAGGTGCCCTTTAATAGAGGATTGCATAAAGAAAGTGTGCTACATATATACAATGGAATACTGCTCAGCCATGAGAAAAAGATGAAATATTTCCATTTGTGACAATATGGATGGATCATAAAAAGCCAAGAACCATATCATTTCATTCATACGTGGGATATATGTGTAAAACTGATAACAATTGAACAAACAGGACAAAGTCATAGACACATACGACAGTATGGTGGTTATCAGAGGGAAGGGGTATGGAGGGTAAAGGATGAAGGGGGTCAAAATATATGGTGATGGAAGATGACTTTGGGTGATGGGCACACAGTACAATATAGAAATCATTATCATAGAAATGTACACTTGAAACCTATATAATTTTATTAACCAACATCACCCCAATATATTTAATAAAAATTAAAAAAATAAAATAAATGAACAAGCAGGAAAGAAACTGACTCATAGATACAGAAAACATTTTGCTGGTTATCACTGGAAGGGGAGTTGGAAAGATGGGTGGAAAAGGTGACAGGATTAAAAACTACAGATTGGCAGTTACAGAGGAGCCATGGAAATGTAAAATACAGCATAGCAAAGATAGTAATATTCTAATAACTGTGTATGGTATCAGATGGGTGCTGGATTTATTAGGGTGATCACTTACTTCATAGGTTATATATAAATGTGTAATCACAGGGTTGTACACCTAAAACTAATATAATGTTGTATGTCAACTCTAATTGAAAAAAAAATTTAGAAGGGAAAGTTTGCTCCACGTTAAATGTGTCCTATTAATTTTTTTTTTACCTCCTGTTTCTTGCTTATTTCTTTCAAATATGTATAAATGAGCAGAAACTGAGGTCCAAAGAAACGAAGCAATGAAATATTTCTGTCATGGAAGGCAAATACCTCCTTCTACTTCGCACAGACACACACACAAACATCTGTACCTCTGGAGATCCGAATTAATTTAATGATTGGCAGTGGTCTGGACAGATGGTTGTTAAATATTCAAGAATGTGACTGTTAAGCTGTGCATATTTTGAAATTGGCCAAGATAAGAATATTTGTACCTTGGAAGTAAACAAACACTACAAATGAGGACTTTTTCCCCTAAACAAATGGTTTTGCTAGGCCACCACTGCATATAAGCAAAAGATGTAACTAAGAAGTCTTTATGGTTGTACAAAAGAATGATTTGTTTCTGGGCCAATTTTTCATTTTTCTTTCTTCCTTTTTGAAAACTTTTTGGTTGTTGCTGCTTTTTTAAAAAAATCCTCACCTGAGGACATGTTCATTGATTTTCAAAAGAGAGGAAGGCGGCGGGGGTGTAGGGGGTGGGGTGGGAGAGAGAAACATCAGTTGGTCGCAACTCAGGTATGTTCGCTGAATGGGAATCAAATCCACAACCTTTCAGTGTACAGGCTGAAGCTCCAGCCAGCTGAGCCACATCCGCCAGAGCTTTGTTGCTTTTTTAAAAAAGGAATGGGGAGTTAAGTGTCTGCTAATGATTTGTTGACCTCCCACTGATCCTTCTCCTTCTCCTTCCCTTCCATATTGCAAAACCTGCAGTAATCATTAGTGGCGCTTGGGTATTTTTCAGTCTTTCTATTGTTTTGTTTGTTTTGTGTAGTTGGAGAGATAGTAGACAGAAATCTGCTTGTGTGACACTTGTTTTTAAATTTCAAAGGAAACCACGAACAAGAGCTGACAATCAGCCATATAAAACCTTTCTTAAGTTTCAAAACTCCCATTTTATAGTCCTGAAAGCTATTAAAATATATCAGAAAGGTAGGGAAACATGTTATAAAATACTACAGGGGGAGGGTGGAAACAAGGGAGGGAGGTGGGTTTGGAAGGGGTGGGAGGGTGGGGTGGGGAGAAAATACAGACAACTTGTAAATTAACAACAATAAAATAATTTAAATTAAAAAATTAAAATACTATGCTGTATCTGGTAAATTCATGTTTCCTGTTGAATTTTCAGATTCTAAATCATATCCATGTTTTCCTTTGTTTTATTCTATGGTGTTCATTTTTTCTTACCTCACACACACACACACACACACACACACAAAATAATGTTTTCATTCTCTAGCTCTGCACTATAATATATCGGGGATGAGCCACATGTTATCATTAAGATCAAAAATAATTAAAGTGAAAATCTTGTTCCTCAGGATAGCCACATTTCAAGTGCCTACTATTCATATGCAGCTTGTGACTACTGTATTGCTGACCAGTTTTCAGCAAACTTATTCTTCAGAGGGACAGCTGGTAAATATTTTAGCCACTGCAGAGTACTGTCACAACTACTTAACTCTGCCTGTGCTTCTAGCAAGGGAGCAACCGTAGACAATACCAAAACAAACAGGTGCAGCTGTTGCAATAAAATTTTATTTACACACTGTGTTTTGTCTAGACAATAAATTAACTTAACTAGATTAGAGAATGAGAAACGCCCCTTTCTTCCTGAGTGTGTATGGGAGGATAATCTTTTGAAGTACTAAATATTTCACACTGGGGAAGATAAAAAATTTTTCAATACGTTTCTATGTATTCGTAGTTGAAATAAAAGGACTTTTTGCTCTTTTATTAGTTTTGTGTTTCTCCACTAGAAGAGTGACATATCCTAATGATACAAAATTTGAAAACTTAAAGCACGAGGAAGAAAAATACTAATAGTTCTATCTCACAGATTCACTAGTAACTTTGAATTTAATTCCATTGTATTTTCTTCCATTCTTTAAATACTTAAACTATTTTCCACTTTACATGATAAGTCTAATAAACATACAAATTTATCCTTTTTATAATTTTCTCAAGTTAACACTAATTTGTTTGCCACATAATTTTAATAACTACATATGATATGATATTGAATAAATATACTAAAATTTACCTCAAAATTGTCCTGTTGTATATTTAGGATGTCTTATTCATTTTCTGTTTATCATAGTGATTAGCAATCTGTAATTATTTAGACACATTTTCTGCACCTCATGTTAGAAAGGATCTAAAATCACTTCCATTTAAAAGTGAGGTGCAGTCATCACTGCAGACAGAAATCATGGCATTCTGAGTATAAAAATTAGACATAGAACAGAGGAAATTATTTTACTGTGCAATTAATAGCTTTAAAATATTATGGAATACATTCAAATGCAAGGCCTATAGATATGCATATTCTTCCCTACATTGAAATCACTCAGAGAAAAAATATATTTATGCTTAATCCATTTGATATAGAAAATGTCTGAAAAACTAAAATAATAATAGTAATAAAATAAATCAGACCTTAGCACTGGCTAACACAATTCTTCCTTTAAATACTTTCAGAATGCTGTCCCTGGCTTATATCAAAATTCTTTCAGGACAATTAGAACTTTACTTACTTGAGCCATTTGATATTCATCATCTGGAGAGACTTCGAAGGTAATTAACTAGCCCACCTATTTGTTCATTTATAGTCTATTTGGTTACACAAAGGGCCTTTAAATAGACTGTCTTCTCTAGGCCTCTATTCTGCCAGACTTCTGCAACTGGCTAATCAAATCACCATGTTTGCTAGGCAAACATAGAAACTAAAAGTCTCGGAGACTGTAATTTTTATCTTAATTAAATAACAGAAAAGTGCATACACAAAAAACAAAGGATAGAAGACTAGTAAACTGTACAATGTGGCCTGTATTAAACCATT
The DNA here is from genome assembly GCA_004024845.1 of Tonatia bakeri. Lineage (NCBI taxonomy): Eukaryota > Metazoa > Chordata > Mammalia > Chiroptera > Phyllostomidae > Tonatia > Tonatia bakeri. The sequence goes on from PVIA01005139.1 coordinate 115,074, forward strand.
TAAAATCACACAGAGTACATGTGTTTGTCCAGATTATATCTTTTCTTTTTCTAGGTCACATATTTATGTATTTTGTAACGTTTTTTCTTATTCTTTGTTGTTGTTGTTGTTCAAGGACAGTTGTCTCCATTTTCCCACCACCACTTTCCCCCGCCCCACCCACCCCTACCTCCCACCCTAGATCCTATCCCCCTTTGGCTTTGTCCATGCATCCTTTATACATGTTTCATGATGTCCCTTCCCCTTCTTTCCCCCATTATCCCAGATTATCTGCAGTGAAGGAGATTTATTGTTAAGTTACACAGAAATCTGAAGGAGCAGAGAAACCATCTAGTCCCCCTGCGCTGATGCAGTTCTAAAACTGGTCTTTCTCAAGAGTGGGAGTCACAGCAGTAGCTCATTATCATAACTTATACATAGCTTAGTGTCTAGTGCTCTGTGTTTCTGGGTTCACCTCCCTAAGAGAGATAATCTGAGTGAATCAATGTGTAGGGATTGGATAAAGTTTAACATCAAACCACCTTGTGGGAGATGGACTCCCTCATGTCTATCACCGCAGAGAAAAAAATCATGGTTTGTCAGTATTGACGAAATAGTAGGGTTGGTTTCATTTGACACACGTAGGGCAAGCTTAGAAGGTACTCTATCATCTGCTACTTGATTGCCTGCTGACTACAGGTCATAATGCTTTCACCTTTGCTCACTCTATTCCAGCTATTCTGGTTATTATGCTCCAATTGTATGGAGTGCATTTCCACCAACTTTTCCTATGGCAAGCACCATTCACTTCAAATATCATTTTGACTAACCTTTGTAATATTGACTACCCATACCACATCTTTCTCTTTTCCCTTCTCTTTCATTTTTAATATTTCTCATTATAATATTATACATTGACTTGTTTATTTACTTATCAGTTTGCCCCTTCCCCAGAATATGTGCTCTTTGTGACCATACATTCTGTGTTTGGTTTACTGCTCACTCCCCAGAAGAGCTATGAAACAAGGGAATGCCGGCTGTTTGAAGTAGTTTACCAAATTGAAGTATTTGCCGGAGATGAGGTCATCCATGTGAAACACTATTTAGCTACAAGACCTTTGACAAGGATTCTCTCCTTAACCAAAGGCTAGCAAGGCTTCTCTGAGCTCTCTTCTGGACTAGGCCTCAACCTTGGCCCACAAATGCGTGAACAAACAAACACTAACATAGTTTCCAACAGCTCAAGGTTGCATTCCCTACGATGACTCTAATCTCCCTTAAAGTGCCTACTTGACAAAACGAAAAGCTTTCAAAGGAATTTATTGTTTGTTCTAGCTAACATCCAAAGGTGAAACTCCTGTCTCCCAGTTTGTGTTGGAGGATATGAGCCTAAACTCAGCAAGCAGCAGTTAGCAAGACGAGGTATATTTTACAGGGGCCATTCCTTCCCATATTTTATAATTCTTCACCTTCCTGACTGTACGTAAATTCTGCTCATCCGCCTTCCTTTTCCCTCATTCTTCTTTTAAAATGCCGTGTCGCCTCTGTAACAATCAAAGTTCATTTCCGTTCCTGCTGGATACTCTATTTCAAGAATATATTACTGAGTAGAAAGACTGTTTTTAATAAATTGTACTGGGAAAGTTGAATTTTTACTGAAGAATAATAAAATTGAACCGCTGCCTTACACTACTCATAAAAATTAACTTGATATTAATTAAAGACTTAAATGTAAGACTAGAAACCATAAAACTCCTAGAGGAAGACATAATAAAAAAGCTCCTTGGCATGAGTCTTGGGAATTATTTTTTGAATGTGACACCTAAGGCACAAGCAACAAAATAAAAAATAAAAGAAAATGAAACTACCTCAAACTTACAAGCTCCACAGTGAATGATATGACCAACAAAGTGAAAAGACAGCCTATGGACTGGAAAAATATTTATATTTTTTATCTAGTAGATTTAATATCTATTAAAAGGTTATTACCCAAAATATGTGAAGAACTGATATAACTCAATAGCCAAAAAAATTTAAAAAGTCAAAGGACCTGAATAGATATTTTTCCAAAGAAGATGTTTGAATGTCCAGCTGATAAATGAAAAGGTGTTCAACATCACTAACAATTAGGAAGATGGAAATTAAAACCACAAGGAGATAGTACCTCATGCCTGTCAGAATATCTATCATAAAAAAAAGCAAAAGGTAACAAATGCCTGTGAGAATGTGGAGAAAAAGGAACTCTTACATGCTGCCAGTGGGATTGTAAATTGGTACAAGCATTACAAAAAATAGTATAGAGGTTCCTCAAAAAATTAAAAATAGAGCTACCATATAATCCAGTAGTCCCACTTCTGGGAAATATATCCAAAGGACATGAAAACACTAGGTAGAAGAGACATTTGCACCCCCGTGCTCATAGCAGCATTACTTCCAATAGTCAAGACATGGAAACAACCTAAGCTGCCATCAACAGATAAATGCATATTAAACATGAACACACAGTGGAACATTACTCAGACATGAAAAAGAAAAAAATCTTGTCATTTGTCACAACATGGATAGAACTTGAGGGCAACATGCTAAGTAAAATAAGTCAGGTGGAAATAGTATGATCTCACCTATATGTGGATTCTGAAAAAACATACAAATTTATACAAAATTTAAAGAGAGATCAGATTTATGGTTACCACAAGCAGGACATGAGGGGTGGGGGAGTTAGATGACAGTCATCAAAAGATATAAACTTGCAGCTATAAGATGAATAGGTATTATGCAGCATAACAACTATAGTTAACACTGCTATATGACATATCTATTTATTTTTTATTTTTTAATTACATTTATTGGGGTGACACTGGTTAATAAGATCATGTAGGTTTCAAGTATACATTTCTATGATCCATGATCTTCATATTGTATTGTGTGCCCACCACCTGAGGTCAAATCATCTTGCCTCAGCATATATTTGACCCACTTTACTAATGCCAACCCCCTTCCCTCTGGTAACCACCATATTGTTGTCTGAGTCTATGAGTTTTTGTTTGTTTTTCTTGTTTGGTCATTTGTTGCTTTCAGTTTTATATTCCGCATATGAGTGAAATAACATGGTCTTAACTTTTTCTGACTTTTTTCACTTAGCATAATATTCTCAAGGTCCATCCATATTGTCACAAATGGTAGTATTTCATCTCTCTTATGGTTGGGTAATATTCCATTGTGTGTATGAAGCACATCTTCTTTATCCAGTCATCTATGGAAGGACACTTTGGTTGTCTCCATGTCTTAGCCACTGTGAACAGTGCTGCAGTGAACACAGGGATGCATATATCTTTGCAATAAATGTCAAAGTTTTCAGGTAGAAACCCAGAAGAGCGGTTGCTGGGTCATATGGTAGCTCTACTCTTAAATTTTTGAGGAACCTCTGTACTATTTTCCATAGTGGGTATACCAGTTTAAATTCCCACCAGCAGTGAATGAGGGTTCCCTTTTCTCCACAACCTCTCCTACACTTGTTATCACCGTCTTGTTGATAACAGCCATTCTAACTGGTGTGGGGTAGTAGCTCATTGTAGTTTTGTATTGCATTTCCCTGACAGCTAGTGACGTTGAGCATCTTTTAAGAGTGTAGATACCAAAAGTTATCATCACGAGGAAAACAATATTTTTAATTTAAGTGTATATGGTATAGAATTTTCTATTGATTATATTATTTTCATGTGTATAATGTAGTAATGTGACATTTTTATACCTTACACTATGACCACCCCACTAATTCTAGTAATCATCTGTCGCCTTGCAAACTTAGAACAAAATTAGTGAGTATATTCCCTCACCTCTTTCACCCATCCTTCACTTCCTCACTTCCTGTAGTCATCCCTTTGGTCTCTGTTTCCATGAGTCTGTTCATGTTTTTACTCTATTTGTTGTATTTTTTAAGATTCCACATATAATTGAAACAACATGATATTTGTCTTTCTCTGTATGACTTATTTCGTTTAATATAATACTCTCTAGATCATCCACATTATTGCAAATGACAAGATTTTACTCTTTTTATTGCTGCATAATATTCCATTAAAACAAGATTTTTCTATCTTTTGTATCTATATGAGATAACTGATGTTAACTATACTTGTGCTAATCATCTCACAATATATGAAAATCAAATCACTATGCTATATACCTAAATTTATACAGTGTAACCTGTCAACTATATTACAATAAAAGTGGGGAGAAAATCTGTCCTTACCACTTCGATGTCTGACTCAGTGTCTAAAAAATGGCACCTTTTAGAGATCAAAGAATATATATTTTATAAAACTTTATTCTTATTATTGTTGACAAAGTGAAACTCTGTAAGAGCATCAACTTTTACATTAATGTTTTTTCTAAAACAAAATAAAAGTTCATATATTAATTGTTCTACATTTTGATACACTAATAGAAGAATCATCTTTCCAAATAAACTGATATTGTCTTAATTTGTGTCAGTAATATAAGAGTTCTCTCTAGGCTACTTTTGAAACATATTTTTAAGAAAGAAAATCTATTAAATTTTCAGGAATGAAACAATATTTCTCTCCATACTTTTTAAAGCACAAACTACTCCTAACTTAACATACTGAAAATGCCCCTAGCTTCCTGATTTCTGAAAGGGTTGTTCTTGGGCCAAAGTATTTTTTAAAGCTTCTGAATTCCTTTTACAGTTTTTATATTGTTAACACTGTTAACAGATGTCCCCCATCCCCCCTTTTGCGACCTCCACCCAGCCATTCCCCCCTGGCCTTGGTCACATTGTTAGCATTGTGACAGGTTTAAATCCCTCAAAATACGTATAGAGGGCTGTTTTGTTTTGTTTTGTTTGGATCTTCCTATCCTTTTAACTTATAACGTTCATCGGAATAAAGCCCAGGCATAGAATAAACTGAACAACAGTTTATTTTAAGCCAATGTAAATGATTAAGGGCAAATGACACAAGAGGCTGTGGGGAGCAGCTGGAAAACCCTTACCGTTTTCCAATTTTCTCTTTCTCTTCACATTACTCACGATGTGTGAATAGGGGGGATTTATTCTCTGTGTACATTGTTTCAAACATTGGCAAAGGGAGTTTTAGAAATCACGCACACACTGCACTATCCTATAGTATGGCTAAAATGCATTTTGCTAATTTGACACATCAGTGGCTAATCAAGATGACTTTTTAAAAATTAGTATACATTTTTATGATTACAGTTTTTGCTTCTGATGCTTCGAAGACAAAATCCCCTTGACTTTTCTCCTCCTACCTTTTTCATACCCTTGACATTATTCAATTTTTAGATCATACATATTTTAGACCCCTTGTATAAACAAAATACTTGGCTTACACAGCCTTGTTGGAGAGCCAACTCTAAACAGAATAATGAGTTCCCATTATATCTACTTGGACATTTTGAGTAACATCTCCCAGCTATTTTCCTGTAAGAGAGTTTCATTTATAATTTTGGGTTATATGGGCGTCTTGCAAACACAGCCATTTTGTTATTAACCATCTACTAATCACTCTAAATATATCAGATTGCTAAAATATTGAGTTTCAGAAAAATTGGTACTTTCATGTCCATAATATGAGCATTGAAAAAACCCAAAAGCTCCTTGTCTGTATTAAACATCAGCTGAAGTTATGCCTTGCAAGTTTTATATCTCCTTCCCTCAGAATTTTCAACAACTTTTAATTTGCTTTCATTGTTTATCAGCTTCTAAAAATAAAACAGAATAAATAAAAACCATTCTGATATGAACATAGAGTTTCTTATGACTCCCTTTATTTTAGGAAATGGCTGAAATTGTGTTGCTAAGCAGGACATAAATGAGGATCGGTCTATTGCTCTAGGCTGATAATGACACTTAGAGAGACACTTCCTCGTAACAAACACCATTTGTTAAGTGCATAAAAAAGTAATGAGACCTTGTTAACTGCTACAGTGGGAAAATAACTTCAAAAGACATGAAATTAGCAACACAAAATTCATTGCAATCGATTGATAACTCTTTTTTGCTGTCAGAGGTTTAATTCCCCCTAGAGACAAGACCCAAATATGTGGCTGGATTAGTATGTGATCCTAGCAAACACTTGAACTTCTACATTTCTAGAACAAACCACGTGGGAAACCAAAGGCTACCAAAGCAATTTACGTGGGCCTTTACAAGGTCTGTTTTGCATATATGAAAATGTGATTTCAGAAATGAGTTAGGCCCTGACTGGTGTAGCTCTGCTGACTAGGTGTCATTCTATAAGCAAAAAGTCACTGGTTGGATTCCCTGTCAGGGCACATGCCTGGGTTGTGGGTTCCGTCCCTGGTCTCGGCATGAGTGAGAGGTAGCCAATTGATATTTCTCTCACACATTGATATTTCTTTCTTTCTTTTTCTGCTTCCCTTCTCCTTTCTCTAAAAATAAATAATAAAATATTTCTTTTAAGAAATGAGTTAGAATTGAGTTCCGGCCAAGATGGAGGCATAGGCAGTCGCACTGTGCTTCCTCGCGCAACCAAGACTGAAAACAACAAAGATTGAGAAACAATTAACAACCAGAACAGAGGGAAATTAATTGAACAGAAGTCGGGCTCCAGTACATCCAGACCGGTAAGGAGCGGCGGAGTCGGGAGGCCTGCAAAGTGGGGTCGAGGGTTCCCG